>JASSUY010019607.1:0-28103 GCA_032466535.1 Forpus xanthops
GTGTTTGGTTTTTTTTTTTTTTTTTTTTTTTTTTTGTCCTTCTATACTGGCTTTCCAAATAAAAATGGGTTTGAAAAGCCGCAATTACAGAGGTTGCAAATAAGGCACAGCAACACAGCTGGCACTGGAACATTTCCAGAACATTATCACCTGTCGTGCGTGCTAATTCCCTTCGTGATGAGGGCCCATTATTTCCAGTGGGGTCCGACAGATCTGTTGTTAAAAATGTCATCTCTTAATGGATCAGGTTTGGGATTGTCTGAGCCTTAGCCTGCTTTCCTATGTCAGTTTGTGTTAAGAAGGTATGTTATTCCTTTGAATGATGGCTTTTTATTTGTCCCAGGCTGGTATGGTCAATAAAAGGCTGAAGAAAATGTGATTAAGCTACATGGAACCGTAAATAAGCTTGCTGTGAGAAGAAATGTCACATGCAAAACTTTCCAGTAAACATAATCCTAAAGAGAACTGAATAGGGTACAAAGCATGAGGAGAAACACAGTGGTTAATCTTTATAGGTGGAATATTATTTCAATACAATAAACTGCAGTTCTTGAACTCCCTTTATTTGAACAGATGTTTGCCTTGTGTTGTCCTTTGTATTCTCAGCACTTTTCTGTCAGTCTTGTGTGGCAAAGCTCTGCTAATGTCCTTCTAATACACAGTCTCCTTTAATTTATTTTTTTCTGATTGAAACATATATACCCCTCAAGTAAGACAGCAGTATTTGTCTCACACACCAAACGCTGGAATCACTGTTGCATCTATTAGCAACCTTCTGCTGAGAATCACAAAGACAATAACAATGAGCACTAACATTTTGACATGTACCAGTCACAGGACTTAATAGTAACATCAAATTGACATACCTCATAGAGGAAAGAATGAGTCCTCAAAGGAAATATGGTCCCACTTCCCTGTAACTGTCATCACTTTCCTTTCCATGGCACCTGGTTGGGGATGTTGGATCAAAACAATGAAATCAGTTTAGGATTACATCCCAACCTGACTGATTTTGTTGCACAAGTGTGTCAGAGTATTTCCAATTGCACTCACAGTCATCTGCTGCTGTAACAGAGCCCAGTGCTCCCATTGAGCCTATCTCCCACAATTCCCAAGGGACCATTGTCCAGTTAAAATGGGAATACAAAGGCTGTTCATCATTAAATACCCGAAGTTCATGTGATTTTTGCTATCAGTTTTTCACAGCAACCAGGCTTATTTTAGTAAACCCCACACCTTTTGAATTCTGGCAGCTCTGAAGACTGGTGCACTCCCAAAGGCCTGGTGAGTTTGGTTTTCCTGCAGGATGGGAAGGTCCTCCAATGCTACAAGTATCCCATACCCCAGCAAGTCAGGATTTGCATGGAGGTATCCTAGTGCAGCAAGAACCTATAACTTCATGTATGTATTTAGGTTGCTTTTTGTTCTTCCCCACTTTGTTTCCTCTTTTCTGTATGGACTAATAACAGACCTATGTGTGGCTGTGAGCTGTACTCTTGAAGAGCTGTACCCTATAAGGCCCTCTGGGCTTGCACGGCAGCAGCTAGGACTGCCACATGCCCCATGGTGTGGGTCTTTAAAAAGAAGCACCTCCAGGGCAGTTATGGGGAAGGGCTGCTCCTGCCTTTCAAGTGTGCCTGTGTGGGGGTGCAGGCACATGTAGGAGTTGTTCTGATTATTCACTCCTTGGCAATTAACGGCATGTCTTACGCAATGATAGATGAGGTATTAAGAACAGGCTGCGGTTTATTGAACGGTAAGCATGTTGGTGCTACATGGGTATCACCGACCTAATAATCTCCTTCTGCACTCCCAGCCCTTCTCATGGAGATGCTGGACCCATGCTGTTCTTTCATTGTTGAGTATTTGTCTCTTAGTTTTCTCTGATCTTTCTCTTCCCTTCTCTGTGCCTAATAATTATCTGTTACTTATTATATGGACAGGGCAATTTACCTTCATTACTTGATCTGAGCCACTTAACTGGATATTGCTACTGAAAGCCCTAGGAAGAAGGTAGGCTTGAGAAGATGGTGGTTACTGCTGAAGGCCACAATTAATTACAGATGCCAATATGGGAGCATGGAAAGGTGCAACAGTGAAAGGAAGGAGCACTCAAAACAGCATCAGCAAATGTGGCTTGTTATCAGGAGTGTTATAGCTAGCAGTATCAGTAGTAAAGCCCTAGAGGTTTAGTTCTCCTTTACTACTTCCTAATAAAGTAATATAAAATAAACTGTTATTTGTTTTCATAAAAAAATTTAAAGGATAATATATTCACTATTCCCATGATATTTCCTCTCTGATTTAAGATTGTCTGTTCCATTTGACAAGTTTATGAACAAACAAGTTAAGCTCTTATGTGGTCAGAAAGAAATTCAAAGCCTACAGGTAGCATACAGACTATTTGTAAACTGGGGTCCCATAGTGACACAAATCTGGCCTAGGATGAACAGAATGGCTCGCTCCTAACTTTATTTTCAAGTACATCAGATTCTTTTCCAATTCCATCAGCTGATCTAACAAAAGACATTGACTCTGAAAATGAATGTTGCCTCAGTAATACTAATGCACACATCTGAAATTGCCTCCATCTCCAAATGTGGCACTTAACAATTGTTCTATGGAAAACAAAGGCACATTTTTGCAAATACATCAGATGTGACAGTAACAGTGACTTGCTCTCTTAGGTAATAGGATAAAAGCCAGAATTTGGGGTTTTCTTGGGCTGAGACAGCTCATGTACACATTGACTAATTCCCAGTAAATGTCCCAGTCTTGGTGATGTAGGAGAGGTCAGATAGGAAAAATGAAAGATACTCACCATCCCTTCTGTTTAAGTTGTGCCTACAGTAGAAAGGAACTATACAGAAAGTGAACAATACTCATTAAGTCAGAAAGTTAGAGTTATAAAATGAACAAACATTCTGTTAAGTTCAGCCTGAAGAAGCAGAAGAGCCAGATGAGCCTGGTGGACTCATGAGCCCGGGGTGCTGTTTCTTTACATTTACAATGACTTTTAACAGGACTAGGCACAGCTGGTACCTCAACAGGCTCATGCAGAGCTAGATCTGGCATCTCTCACAGCACAATGTTGTGCCACAAGCACTTGTCTCAAATTCTGGAGCAATTGATCTTCCTAGTGATTCTGACGTACCCCAGAAAGCCTCTCTTCTGTTCATGCTTTCATAATATATATGCATATTGTTTCAGAAAAAGCACAGTTTATTATGTCTACAGCATTAGGCACATACACGTGAATCCCTGTCTTGCTAAACTTTACAAATATTGAAGAAGGCAGGGCTTGATACCCAGTATTTGCTTTGCATAAGGAAGTAGATAAAGGTTCTTTTATTATTTTATTTTCCATTGCAAATAAAAACCCCAAATTATATATACCCCTAGGGTAAACAAAAATGAAAGAATCTAATGAAATTGGCACTTAAATTGTCTCTTCCTCTAGCCGATTCTATTGAAAGCTCAAATGCACAACACAGTTTGTACGTGTAAAACACTAACACAGATAATTTCTTCTGCTGTGATGGGTTGCAAATCCTTCTAGCAGAAATGACTGATTAACCCAGACTCCATTATCCATCGGGTTTTCCAGTCAGATTTCAGTCTTGAGAAGATTTAATGTCCTTGAATACCTTTGTTTTGCAAGATTCAGAGGTTCAGTTTTGTCTCTACTGTGTGGTTCATGTATACATGTAAGCTGCTGACTACAAGAGAGGTAGAAGACCTATACAGCCTTGGATTAGAATAATTTAACTGTAAAATCTGACACATCAGAAGTGTAATTGGGAGATAGCATTTTGCTCATTATTGGCACTCCACAACAGGAAGTACCTCCATACAGTTATAATGTGTTACCTTTATAATTTTAGAGAATCACTAGAAATGTGGGTTGCATTTTAGGCACCTCCTCCTCCAGCTACATATGCTGTGCACACCAGTGCCTGAACTGTGTGTACAGTTCAGGTACTGAACTGTATGGCAGTAGCAAAAGGAAGAAACATACAAAAATCACGGAAGGTGCTGTCAACAGCCTATGTTTTCTTGCATGTAAAAGGAGTCCCTTCATCTTTGCTATTAATCTATCTTTTCCTTTAATGAAAGAAGCCAAGAGAGCAAGGGATCAAGAAATTAGGAAAGGAACACTTGAACTGAAGTGGAACAGTTTTAAAAACAAACCCAGCTGGAGGTTTGAAAACTGGCAATGAGATCAAATTCATGAAAATCAGTCAGCATTTCTGTTGGGTGACTACTGATATTGAATTCTTCACTTTTCAGATGCCAGCTGCAGAATTCAAGAGTAGTCTGAGCATGCTCAGCATCAGACCTCTGGAAATCTGACCTTTTGTCAACATTAAACTGGGCACTCAGAATTACTACTTGCTTTTGAGAAGCGTTAGTCTTTGGGAATGTGCCTTGCAGAAGGTAAATATTTCTCTTTTTATTTTTTTTTTCCTTCTTGTGCTTCTGTAATTATTTTGTCCCAGGCTACCAATCCACTGGAGCCAATGGATTCTTCTGTTGTGGTTTATCATAGGAGTATGCTTTAGGATGGAATAAACTGAAGGATTAGTCCAGTAAAGGTGTCTATGAGTAACTTCATGTATGGAGGAAGTGTAATCCTATGAGTTTTCCTCCACATTATGGGTGAGCTGCAAATGGACGCAAAAACGAAGAGCTAGCCCTTGTTTCAGTTGTGATAGCGAATTGTATCTGTTGTTAGGTTCATTCAGGCTTTGGTGGAATCCATTAAAAAAAGCATGTTCTTTGCACAAAACCCAGCTCATCTTCTGCCACTTGAATCTGACAGATGTTCAAAACCCCCTGAAGATTAGGCTTGTGGAAAGAGAATACATGTGAGTAAAACCAAAGGTAAAATCCTAGTTTCATAGTATAAATGGAAAATGTCCCATTGCATCCATGGAACTAAGACCTTGCATTAAGTGGCTTTGTACAGAGCCCTTCTCTTTCTAAAAGCAGTCCTTATGCATCGAAGCTTCCACAGTGAAGTTAATTTATAATCTGGTCAGGACCTATGTATGGGTGTATACATTCATATGTCTGACATGAAAATTTTCTACCAGCCAATCACCACTCCAGAGCAGACTGGAAACTGGCAGAGTAGCTAATTGCTCTCACCAAGAGAAATCTGCTAGCTTGATTAATGCCTGTTTACCAATTGTTGCTGTTGTTTCAGCCATCATCTCAGAAAAGGATTTGCTAGGGATGACTCTCCTGGAACTTTGTTTCTCAGTTTTGCTATACTACAAGCCATGTCTCATTCTTCATTCCCAGAGGCACTTCCCTGGACTTCCCCATGACGGTAGTGATAGCCGTTGAGTATGTATTTGTTAGTTTAGTGACTGCATGGCACCATCTTCTTTCATAACACTATTCATCTGTAGATCAAAAACTACACCTGGAAGGAGACATCACTATCACTACTTAAGGATTCCTTAACAGAATGCTGAGGCTAACACTGAGGCATCAACCTTACTTAAAATGTTCTGACAGAGGCAAATAAGTACTAGCTGAGCTAAAAAACACTGAAGTTGTCAGCTAGCACATGACACAGTCTCACTGATATTAACAGAAAAGCTAGCATTGATTTGGATCAGACTGACAAAGCAGGAAAAACAAAGAGGGTAACTTGAATGCTGATAACATTTTTTCCATTTCCTGCTTCACTGAATATAAAGATCTCTGCCACTATGCAGAGCTTTACCTTAATCTCCAAGTAAAAGGTTTTTTTTTTTTTAATTGTTAGGAAAACAACAATGTTCACCATCTGGCTCATGTTTATATCACAGTTCAGCGCAGATAGTGGCCATGCAATGACTGTTAAGAAATGCCTGTTTTTTTTTCTGTAAAATATCTTTCTGCCTTAAGAGGTTGCTTGTAAATGATTGGATGGACACAGTTACCACATCTGTGACTCTGATGACTCCTGTAGGTCAAGACCTGCTTCTGTTTATGGCATATGTAGGACTGTGGGGTTGGAGTCACCCAAACAGTAGGAAAGTTCCGTTACAAAGGACCTGAAGTGAGATTTTAAAGAATATACCACTCAGCGTGCTGTTCCAAGGTCTAACAGCTACTAAATAGTATCTTGTCCTAAAATGAAAAAGCAAAGAGCAATTGCAGCCTTTTGCAGAATTTCCAGTGTGCTTTAAACTACAGAAGCGTTTGTCCACCTGCACAAGCCCTCTTACAGAAATGATTCACCCTGCCAAGTAGACTGTACTTGTAATTCCTTGAGAAAATCAGATTGTGTGAAAATGCTTCCTATCTTTCTTCTTGGGAGGCAGTATTCCTCAGCTCTCCCTATGAGGTCATTCTGGGAACAGGAGCCAGTACCAAGCCAAGTCTGCCAAGCCCTTTCTGAGTTATACTGGTTGGCCAGGGCTCCCAACAGGCCCTGGTGCACTTATGGATGATCAGAGTGCAGCTCACTCTGCCTTCTCATGGGAAGGAGTCCACTGACAAGGATTGGCAGAGGGACAGAGGGACAGCTGCTGAGACTCAGAATCCCCCAAATCCCCACAGAAGTAGTGCAAAAATGTATTGAAGAACCTATGAATTTGGCCCTGGTGTACCTCCTTTGTTAGAGCATTTATTAAATGATGTCTTTGCATTTCAGCATTTCGCCATGCCAAGGGAAACAAAAGCTTCACGTGGTTCACTATCTGACTTCAAGAAGTGGCCAGGAGCAGCTGGCTTGAGAGGCTATGGAACCAAGAAGAAGTTAGCAAATATCTTATGCTGCACTCCCTCAGCTTTGCCTCCACTAATCTCTGGCTCAAAGGCTTCTTGACCCAAAAATGGTACCCTCATATTTTCATGTGAGTGCAAATTAACAGAGCCCTGTGCACAAAGAACTCTTGGCAGGTGGCAGTGTTCACTGTTGCCACCATCCCTCCTCCAGCATTGTGACCCAGTGTGCTCAGCAGCAGCCTGCACCTGCTCGCCTATGTCCTGCTTGCTCATAATGCAACGAATTCTAAGGACTGTAGCATATGTCCAAACCAGCTCTGAGCAATGATCCTCCGGTCTAGATTTGTAACCAGTTTGTTTTTCCTGAACCTGGCTATGTCCCAACTCAGTGCTCTGGCTTGGTCTAAAGCTATGGTTTATGTCTGAACCTGAGCCCAGAGCCTGCTTGAAAGGATCTGTTGTTCTCTTTTGAGGCTGTTTCAGATAGCAGTGGTCCCAGAGGAGTAACTTTGTGCCTTTGGAAGCAGCTCTCCCTCCCAATGAAGTCTTTCATGACAATGACCTCAGAAACAGCCATGTGAAACCAGTCCCTTTTAACAGGAAACATTCAGACTGAACACAGAGCTCAATATTTGTGAACTTATCTGCTTTTTGCAGAAGTTTTAAATACAAACGTGTAAAGCATTCAAACACTCAAGAATCTGACAAACTCCAACTTACCTCCAAGCATAAGAGAAGGAGAGAGAAGGGTGAAAAAGTCTTGGAGGAGCATGCCTGGCCATGGGATCTGGGGAGCTACCACTGATTCAGCGCAGACCTCAGCAAGTCAGTGGGGCAGTTCATGCACAGCTCCTGGGAGCCAAAATGCATCATTTATATGTCATTAATCCAGCAGTATTTTATGAACCTTTTATCTATGCTTTTTGATGAAGCAGAGTACAAATGGGGTTAGTAATGGATAGGAAAGACGGGGAAGCAGAGCTGAGGCAAGATCTACCCTCACAGACCATAGTCCCTGTGTATGCATGCTGCTGTGCATGAAGCACCAATGAAAGCAGCTGGGTGCCTGCTTCATCTTTGAGGGCTGAGGATGTTTCTCTGTAGTGAACAAATTTGGGGCTGAGGACACATGAACAGGACCTTTTCTATGAGAAAATCAGTGGGCCTTCTTACCTTCAGATTTGTCGTCGTCCCAACCCCCCTTTTTCACTTATGCTGACAGGCCGGATTTCTGGAAATAGTTGCTCTCCCAGTGATATAAGGGTAATTTGTTTGTTTAGGTTGATGCTGAAGTTTAAAACTAGCTATTTCCATTGTCATTCCTTGCCAATCCAAACAAACAGCTAAAACAAAATTAGTGCTCTGAGGACCTATTTGACATTTCATTGTCAACACATCAATAAGGAATGTTCGACAAAGCCTTAAGGCAGATGATTAAATTGTTTATCACACCAAGGAAAGGCTGCTCCTCTTGGTAATAAGGCTGTATTTGTTGTCCCTCAAGGAGAAGGTGGCAAATAAATTCATGACTAGAAGCCATAAAGCTTTACTGGTTGCATGGTCTATTTGAGGACAAAAATAGCTCCTTTGGGTTGGGTAACAGATATTCCTTAAGCGTCAGTTGTCATATTTATCACAGAGATTTCAGAAAGTTATGAATTCCTGCACTTTAACCAGTAGCGTTTCCCTTGGAAACACAAATGCTGACAAAATCTGCAAAAGCAAACACAGTTAACATCATTTTCTTTTTCAGCCTTGTAAAAGTTTGTCTCCATCAAATCTATTATTTTAGGGGTTTCTACATCTGAGCAGATTTTTAAAATATAATTTTCTTATTTTATAATTAATCCCCATCTTGGGAATTTGTTAGAAACTCATTGAAAATGCCCTGGAGATGATGTTGGCATGAGCAGAAAGATGACGAATCACAAGTTGCCGTGAAAAAATCAGATTGTGTATCAAAGGCACTAGCTTGGAGAAGAAAATGTTATTGACAGAAGAAGGAAACACAAGGATTTAGAATTGGTATTTTATGTTAGAATAATTCATGGGCAGGGAACAAAACAATGTTGAATCATATTTAGTTGTGCTAGTGTTAAATAAATGAATAGGAAAAAATTGAAGATGGGCATCATAGGTGGCAAAAGACCTAAGCAACAAGTGCTAAAGATGCTATATTCTTGGAGAAAGGATCCTTCCAAAGCAGCAGTGGGTGTGATTAAAGCTGCTACAGGATTTAGAAATGCTGCTTGATTTTAAGAGAGAAATATGTGACAGTGAGCCAAACTGAGAGTTTCTTCTTCATGTTCTGCCAGAATCATGATTACAGAAGTCAGAGTGCGATTTCTTTGCTTTAGTTGTACTGTTAGCGGCTCACACTTGATCATAAAAAAAATATTAAGCAAAAAGCTAGTTAATCAGTTTTCTGTGCTTACGGTTCATTTGAGGCCACTAAACCCACTAGTGGGTTTTATCTTTCCACAATGCTGAGCTGCATGGCTGAGGCAGTGCACAGAGAAAGTCTTCTCACAGTATGCCTCTGCAAGCCCACTCCTGCCTGCTGCGCCAGAAGAAACATCTCTGGTCGTACCGTGACCAGAATCAATCTGCTGGTTTTAATGTCATCCTCGGACAGCACTTGTTTATATTCTAGGAGCAAACAAACAAATTCTAAGAAACCTAGAGAGTATCTGGTGAGTAAAGAAAAAAGCAAAACCAGACAGAGGAGGAGAGGGAGCATGTGACACATCGTTGCGGGTCAGGGGTAAGGTGAAGTGTAAGAGTGATAAGAACTTGTGGAGTAGTTGTTGGAAGTAGCAAAGCCCTTGGCTGCCTTTTTGTCTGGATGAATTCCTAAATCCACTCCTCTATTTTACAAAAGACAAAGCAATGTTTCTAATGTTAATCATAACAATTTATGTTTCCAAAAGTGTCAGAATGTGAGATAATTTTCTTGACTCACTTGTCCTGTTGAATACAATGGCTTATTATTACTGTTTTCATTACAGTGTGCATATGCCTCATGTGACTGGAATGAATAACACCTTCTCTATTTAATTAAGCTATTCAAGATTGTATATGTACCTTTTGAAGCAATCACTCTTCTTTCCTGGATTATCATGGCTGCACCTCTGCTCAGAGAAAAAGGCGGATTAATTATTAGAAGATGGTTGCCTAATTGTGAATTAACCCACCTTCTGTGGGTTGTAACTAATTGTAGTGGCTGGCATCTTTGCTGCCATACCCATCTTGTCCTCTCGTCCACAGCTACACCAGCTGTTTGGCTCAGTTCTGAAATTCTGGTATCTGCTCAAATGGCATACAGTAAGTGTAGATACTGTATAATATATGGAAATTATTTATGAGAGCTTCCATTAAATTAATTTTATAAAAGTTACCCATGCTGCCTTTAAGGGATTTATTAAAACCATCTGCGTGTTAAACTTGTAATATACAAATGAAGTGCCATTTGCATCTTACCTGTAAGATTTCAATGCAGGTGCACCCCTTCTGCAGCACCAATCTGTTCTCCTCTGATGTATTTTGATGATGAACTCTCAGGCTAGTATGAGGTATTTTTACACATCAGAGTTCCCCAGTATTTCTCCTTAGCTTCTTCACAGACACACTTGCTCAGTGGTTGGAATTCAGCTAGCAAGTTTTTTAGTGGTCTGGGCTGTAATGAGACCACCACTACCCAGTGTCTCTGGGTTTCCAGCTCTTCATAAACCAATCATACACTGTTGAACTGGAAGCAATGGTTGCCTGCAATATTTTCATGTGTGGATTAAGAAAAAAACCAACAGAATAATTCAGCATTTGGGAGTGTGTCATGGGTTCATAGTAAAAGCTACTTTTCTGTGCAGGAAAACAAGCTGTAATGAATTGCATGTACATAGTAAATCTCTTCCAGGAAAAGCCTATGAAGTCTTCATCCTTGGAAATATCCAAACTCCAACTGACCACCTTGGGCATCTGCTCCACCTAATGGTGCTGTGAGCAAAGGGTCTGGACTAGACAATCTCCAGAGGTCCCATCCAACCTCAACTACTCTGTGAGGAAGAAAACAAATACTAAAAATTCAAAAGTGTATCGATCTTTCTAAAATATGTAACAGGGTTAAAAAGCAGTGTTTCCTTATATATAAAAAATAGAGAAGCTGTATGAGGAGCAGTAGAGAAATTGAAAAGATACACACATTTTGAGAACTCCTATACAACAGTAAGAACAGGCTCTTCCAAAGACTTAACAGAGCCCAGTTTTCATTAGTTCATGCTCCAACCTGACATAATTTCATTGTTTTGCAAAATTATTTGCGCTCTTCCATATACTTGCAGTGTGCAGAGCATACTCTGCATTCTGCTTCTTTCATCTGTAAGAAAAATCAGAGCATGCAAAAATGTGCGTATGTGAATGGTGAGCATACATTTGCACACACTCATGTCCATGACAGATTTTCAGTGACCACAGGAACTCACCAGACTACTTCTCTGTCTAGAGACACCTCAGCTGGACAGTCTAACTCCCTACACAGCTATTTCTTCTATAGGATGGCTTGAAAGAAGCCCACACTGCTTTGTGTGCTCTATCAGGCTTTCCTTGGAGAGAACTGGCACACCAGCTTCTTCCACAGTCTTTGTTTTTAATTGCAAGTCCTGACAAAGTGACCTCCTGAAGTGGTTGCAGCTCTGGACACCCTTTAAACTTGTTATAATACAATTTGTAGATGTTGTACACTACCAGCTCCCAGCTCAGACCCTAGAAATCATGCTGAAACCCCTGGTAATCAGTGATGAAGGCATTTCAATTTAAACAGCATATATTATAAACCACATTATTATGTGTCACTAGAGAAATAATAGTTTCATCCCTCCATTTTTTCTCCCAGTTTCTAGATTTCTTAACATATGTATATACCAGAGCTTTGCATTAAACTGAAATAATTTGTTCCTCTTCTAAAAGGGAACCTTTTGATGGAGGTCTGATAAAGCCATCAAAAACCCCTGTTATTATGCTCTATAATAGCCCACAGGAGTGTTTGATTAGAGCATTTTACTTGTCATGCCGACAAGCTATGAGATATTATCTGCCTCAGGAGGCTAAACAGAAGACTTGAGGGATGAAAAGGTTTATTGTTATTACATGCATAATCTTGTGACTGAAAATACCACAGGGGATTAAGACAGCTCTCTGGATGTATGGAGTGAGACATTATATGTAAATTAGTTTTGTTTACCAACACCACTGTGTCGTAATTATTCTATCCAGCTACATTTAAACTTAGGTATAAACTAGGGAATACTCCAACTGTGATATGATTGCTTTCTTATTTGTATCAAATGTTCTTTTCCTTATAATGGGAAGAAGGAACCAGTGTTGATAACCAAGTGTCTGTGTAGACCTTAACTCAGACAGCTCAGTATTAAATATTAATCAAACATTAACATTACATCCGGGCCTTGACATCCTCTAAGACTACTCAACTGCCTAAAATACCTGGGTCAGTAGGACAGCTCTTCTGTGCAGGCAAATAGCCCAAGAAATACAGGTATACCTGAAACAAAGAAATTGATCTTGCTTCCTGATAAACTTCACCAGGCCCATGTACTATTTTCTTTGGGTATTGCACTAGTGAAAAATAAATAGAAATTTTAGAACTATGCGGTGCTATGTAGAAATATTGCTGAATATACCTGGTTAAGTGCATATGAATATTCCTAGTTAAATGCCAGTATCTGTAGGGGGCCTACAAGGATGCCAGAGAGTGACTCTTCATCAGGGACTGTAGTGATAGCACAAGGGGCAATGGCTTCAAACTTAAATAGGGTAGATTTAGGTTAGCTGTAAGAGAGAAGTTCTTCACTGGGAGAGTAGTGCGACTCTGGCACAGGTTGCCCAGAGAAGCTGTAGCTGGCTCACCCCTGGCAGCGTTCAAATCCAGGTTGGATGGGGCTTTGAGCAACCTGATCTAGTGGAACGTGTCCCTGCCCATGGCAGGGGGGTTGGTACTGGATGAGCTTTAAGGTCTTTTCCAACCCAAACCATTCTGTGATTCTATACAATGTAAGGAAAATAAAAAAGAAGAGTTGTGGCCCTGGAGGTGCTGGGACATGCTATTGGCATGCTTCTTAATTTGCTTTTATTGTGGCCACACTGATGTAATTGCCATCAGTCTTTGACAGTAAGGCCTAAACATATAGTTATTTAGCCCAGTGGATGTATCCCTTTAAGAAAATGCTGATTTTCTTGGTGGTAGAGCAGTTGTTATGGTGACTTCTCCTCTTCCCTCATTTAAAACAGGAAGCAGAGCACTAAAATAAAAATCATTCAATTTACGGAATTTCTGAGAAACCCACTCTGAAGGTGTAACTTGAAGGATCTTTCGGAATAGTTAATGACAAATTTGCTTTATGTTATTTGACTTTTCATTCTGAAACTTGAACTATTGTGGAAAGATCTAGTAATGGGAAATATATGTAAAGAAATGTGTTTTTCTATGGTACATACTATATAATTTGCTCATATATAATATTTATGTAGTACTGCAAGCACTGAATGCACAAATACGTTTGCATGTTAGGTACTTATTAAGTAAAGGTTACATAGGGTTCTTTTTGGAAGACGTCATTGAGAAATAAGTTCTATTGCTTTTTCCTTGATATTTCCATTTTTAGCACCACTTTGTAGTTTATCCTGTGGGTGCTAACTATCATCATATTGCTATTACACGAGACCATTCTGAAATATCTTTATGGAACTTGCTTATACATTTCACAGGCTGTAAGCAGCAGAAACCCCCAATATACTTCTTTAGTTGCAATTTTTCTCTTAGTTCAGAGTTGTTTCTTAAGCTACCTTAGACTTTAAATTCTCTTTGACCATATAAATTTAAAATTTTATGCCATCTCACAATTTTAAACCAATTTACGCCAACTTACCTTATAAGTGTGAGATTTCTACTTTATAACTAAGAAGCTGAGGTAACCAGATGTGAAGGTTAAACCCAGACCAAGATTGTGTCCACAGCCAGTGCAGACATGATTTAGCACAAACTTGCTTTATCTCCAAGCATTTGAGCATATCCTGTATTGGTCAAAGCTTCCAAGTAGTCATCAAAGATAGGCAGCTTTGTAGAGTGCTATTGCTATATCCCATGGAGATAATGCCCCTTTTGGAAGGCAGATGCTGGGACAGCGAGAATGAAGACCCTAGGCCCACTGCAGGAGAGGATCTGGTTTGAGACCATCTTAAGAACCTGAATGTACACAAGTCTATGGGACCTGATGAAATCCATCCACAGGTCCTGAAGGAGCTGGCAAATGAAGTTGCTAAGCCACTGTCCATCATATTTGAAAAATCATGGCAGTCAGGTGAAGCTCCTGACAACTGGAAAAAGGGAAATATAATCCCCATTTTCAAGAAGAGGAAAATGGATGAGCCGGGAAATTACAGACCAGTCAGCCTCACCTCCATGCCTGGCAAAATCTTGGAGCAGATTGTCCTGGAAGGCATGCCGGGGCACATGAAAAACAACAAGGTGCTTGGTGAAAGCCAGCATGGCTTCACTAGGGGGAAATCCTGCCTGACCAATCTGGTGGCCTTCTAGGATGGGGCTACAGAACTGATGGACAGGGGTAGAGCAGTTGATGTCATCTCTCTGGACTTGTGCAAAGCATTTGACACAGTCTCACATGACATCCTTGTCTCTAAGTTGGAGAGTCAGCAATTTGACAGGTGGACCACTTGGTGGATAAAGAACTGGCTGGATGGCAGCACGCAAAGAGTTGTGGTCAATAGCTCAATGACCAGCTGGGGCCTATAAAGATGCTGGGGAGGGACTCTTCATTAGAGACTGCAGTGATAGGACAAGGGGTAATGGGTTAAAACTTCAACAGGGGAAGTTTAGATTGGATATAAGGAAGAAATTCTTTACTGTACGGGTGGTAAGACACTGGAATGGGTTGTCCAGGAAAGTTGTGAATGCTCCATCCCTGGTGGTGTTCAAAGCCAGGTTGGACAGAGCCTTGGGTGACATGGTTCAGTGTGAGGTGTCCCTGCCCATGGCAGGGGCATTGAAACTAGATGATCTTAAGGTCCTTTCCAACCCTAAATATTCTATGATTCTATGATTCTAATGTATCTTCACCAATCCTAAAGAAGTATCTGCACTTCCATAGAGCAGGTGTGAAGGAGGCAGAACACAATCATAGAATCATAGAATAGTTTGGGTTGGAAAGGACCCAAAGATCATCAAGTTCCAACCCCCCTGCCATGGGAGGAACCCCTCACTCTAGACTGTGTTACTCTGTCCAATGTGGCCTTGATCACTGTCAGGGATGCATCATTTACCACTTCTTTGGATAACCTGTTTCAGTGCCTCACCACCCTCAGTAAGTGACAGCAGGTGATGATGGATAAGAGGGCTCAGGCAAAAAGAGGGAGGGAATCTGGGAAATTATTATCTGCAAATCATTAGAACAGGAAAAAAACACATCAGAAAAAAAGAGAAAATATCATCAGCATCATACAAATCAGGATGAAGTTGAGGATGTGCTTGGAGAAGAATGAGGGCCTGCCAATTGGCAGAAGTGAAATCAGTCACAAGAAATACACAATCAAAGAATATTTCTTGTATGAAAACACTAAAAGGTATCTGTGGTGAAGTCCTGCATTTGAATTATTGTGAGAGGATGATTTTCCCAGGAATAGTGGTATAATTTTATCAGCCTCCTACAGGAAAGTAGCAGCATTACAGTGAAAGAGAGTTGAAAAATTTATTAGGATCAGACTATCAGTGTAACTTTTTAATGAGTAATTTATCACCCTTATGAGCCCTGAGTTTTGTTAACCTCATCTGCAGCTGAAGATGAATTACTTTCCCTATCTAGCGGCCTTCAGCCGTGGAGCATCCCCTTATCAGCAACAGGCCATTTCCTTAACAAGCAGCTCTCATGACATGAGGGATCCATACTTCTTGTGGGTACTTCAGTATGGAACAGATGTAGTCCTAGTGCTGCCTACTGAAAGGTTGTAGGCACTCTTAGGACATGTCAGGGTGTGTGAAAAGGATTTCCAGCCAGCATGTTTGCATACTTACTTGCTCAAATGAAGGCTGTGCTTGAAGAGGTTTAGATTTGTCCTATCAAAACCAAATTTGTAAGAATTCCTGTAAAGTTCTCCCCTGTCCAAGGGGACAGACAGAGCCAAAGTCAGACAGACAAACACAAGTCAGCCTAGATTCAGTTCAGATTAAATTGATGCGTGTACATCTTAGATCTGAAATGCAACCAGAAAGCCTGTTGGGTTTTTTTAGGACTTACTTAAAAAAACAGTGTTCAAGAAGGACAACAAAGCTGGTGAAGGGCCTGAAGCATAAGTCTCATGAGGAAAGGCTGGGAGAACTGGGGTTGTTTAGTCTGGAGAAAAGAAGGCTCAGGGGAGATCATATCACTCTTTACAGCTACATGAATGGAGGATTTTCTTCACCAGAAAGGTTCTCAAGCATTAGAACAAGCTTTAGTGGGAGGTGTCCCTGCCCAGAGCAGGGGGGGTGGAACTGGATGATCTTAAGGTCCTTTACAACCCTGACTATTCTATGATTCTATGATTCTTAGGGCAGTGGTGGGAGTCCCCATCCCTGGAGGTATTTAAAAGATTTGTAGATGTGGCACTTAGGGACATGGTTGAGTGGTGGATTTAGCTGTGCTGGGGTAATTGTTGAACTTGATCTTAAAGGTCTTTTCCAACTTAAATGATTCTATGATTCTACTCTATGATAAATCGCTGACTGTGGGTTTTGGGGGGCTGATTTTATTTGGCCTTTAGTAACTTTGAACATACTCTTTGTAAAGCTCCTTAGCTGATACATAACAATTTATAGCTAGCATGTTAAAAGTGATTTAAAATGGTGACCCTCACAGTGAGATATCTTAAAATTCTTCATTTAACGTCATTCAATTCAATTAGATTGTGACTTTCAAATCACATTATTGTAATTACTTTGCGCAAACATTTAAATTGCATTCATGAAAATTTGATCTATTAGTGATGTTGGGAAGTGGGGAAAGAAGAATATGCCTTTCTACTGTTTGATGACAGAATGGGTATTTGATGAAAGCTGCCTCTGAAACCCAAGGAAATGAATACCTACAATGTCCCCATTCTACCTAATCCGTTCATTCCCACCCATTCTAGCAAGACATGCTAATTTATGGGCTTGCAGGAATGGAGAAACAAACCTATAACCCACCATGAGATGCAGAATGCCAAAGCACATTCTTAATATAAACTCCATAAAAAGAAATTAACTGCTCTTCTGGTTTTGATGTGATTGAGTAGTCACCAAGAAGCAGCAGCAGGGACTACAGAGAAGGTCAGACATAAAGGGCCTTTAAATCATCAGATTATAATAAATAATATTATTGTAATAGTTGCTGGGGGAGCAGACCGCTCAAAATGTCTACTATGTTTTCAAATAGCTTAACCAATAAAACTGAAGTAGGATGGTTATAATTTGAATACCACCAGTCATCTAACTGGAGTAGGTGAGCAACAGTAGTATTAATAAAGAGATGAGAAGACATGCAAAGGCAAATTACCTGAAACTGAAAGTGAAATCATCTAAGCATAAAAAAAGGAGAATGATATCTTAAATAAGAAAAGCACAACCTTTTTAAGAATATAAAAAAAAACCAGAAATTTTCCTTCACTGTTTGCTGCAATGGCAAACTAGGCAAGCGCTATTGCAGAATTTACCTGGCCTAAACATGTATGAAAATGAGCCCTTGAGAATCTGTATCCTATGTTATGGAAGCAAAACAACAAAATGTTTAAAAGCACAGCTACAATTCGGTGCAACATAAAAATATGTCCCAGCACATTGCCATTCTAGTGATATATCAAACTGGGGAAATGAAATTCAATCTTCCCTCCTTCCATGTTGCTGCCAAGGGACGAAAATAAACCAAAGGCTAAAGGTTCTCTTCCAGCCCCAGCCAGTTACAACATAACATACAATTAACTTTCACAGCTGGTCACCGGCTTTGCCAGAAGCCTGGGGAAAACAAAAAATCTTATGGTGAACCTGGTTGTAAATGTACTTTAAATATATCTCATTAAATCTGACTGAGATACACTTGCTGCTATCGAGGTAGCCGGCTGATGATGTGCTTACAGGACCACATGGGAACAGTACAGCATAATCTACCTAGTCAATAAAAAAACCTTAACTTCTGTGGTCTAAATTGCTTTTGTCATTACACTATATGCAGCCACAGTGAGATCACTGAAATCATGCCTTTTTCCTAAATTTGGCTTCAATCCTGCATGAAATTACGCTCATGCTCACAATTTACCAACCAAGACTTATTCTACTAAGACACTTGGACCTTGCCTGTTGACTCTCTATGACCAAAGCTATCAGTGTATTACAGGTACCTATATGCATGGCTATCACAGATTCCACTACTGCAATAGTTGCCCCTTATTGGATCCATGGAAATGTGGAGGGAACAGAGTTCCCACTTACTATTCAGAAATGCTACCTTAACATGTTTTCAGCTAGCAGTCATGTATTGAATTTAAGCCATCCAACAGATTACTTCCTCTCTTTATACTCCTTGCACACATACTTTAGAAGTTTGCCAGACTCCTCAAGAGTTTGTGGACAACTCTTGTCTGTCCTCAGAGTAAAATTGACAAGGTGCCTACGCGCACCATGCTGAAGTGATTATTTGGTTACCAGACTGGAACCTGACTGTGTATGTTGGATCTGGAGCACTTGGACCATCTATATTGATCCATATTGATGTGATTTCAATACAGATTACTCAAACCAAATTTTTCAAAAGGGATGATCACCCAACATTATTTGAGCTTCTGATCACTGCTGTTATACAACTAGTCTAGCAGAGGTGGTAGCTATTCAGAATGATGAATGATACACTTCCTCTAGCTACATGGATTTATTTATTTTAATTAAAATGAACAGTTCCAATCTTCACTATTGAGTTCTACCACAAGATATGGTGGTGGATACTAGCTGAGGTGAATCAAACCAGATTTAATCATTTTAGTTGTGTTCTTGCAACTGTTTCCAAATTATTTCCTGGTTGGTGTATTTGCCTTAGTGAAACAATTGGGAATTTTGCCATGGATTTGAGCAATACAGACACCAACACATGCTGCATATAGAAATTTTTCATCGCCATGTCACATCCTGAAAAATAGCAAAGATAACTTCAACCTGTCTTTGCAATGTACTGGCATAATTTAATGCCCCAAATAGTGACTTAAGGACAAGCAGTGGGTTTTTTTTTGTCTACAGTGTTGAAGCTGATGGAGAACAAGTACACTGTAACTTCACACAGCTAAGGACATGCTTAACTGTCTTAAATTTCTGTACAGAAAAACACAATCAAAATATATTGATACACAAAAGTAGGTGATTCACTTGAATATATTCTAGATATAAATGTATGCCTTTTTCTTAGTTTTATTTTTCATGTTATTTTCTAGGTCTGGAGAAACTTGATATTATGTGCACAGCAGCCCTATTTGAGCCATGTAGTTTCATATTCCATTTTAATTATGGTTTTACTTGCAATTCACAGCATGATGTTACTGCTAGCAAGGAATAACTTCACAACCCTCCTGAGACTACTTTAACACATGTACATTCCTGTAGGAAAGCTGTGAATCTAATGGATGAAGTGTCCATTTTGTTCGAGGATTCACAGCAGCTCACCTTTAGCTTTTCTTAAGGTTCACCCGTTTCCCTATAGCTACTACTAGGAAAAATTAGGTTAGTTCTTATTATACTTAATCTTACTTCTTTTCTAAATCAGATTTTCATTCAAGCTATGTTACACATAATGGAACCCAAGGCAGCACGGAAAAAGTAAACACAAGAAGCTGAAACTGCTCCACAGATGAGCTAGGTTAATACAAAGAAAAAGCTATCCCAGCATGTATGCCCACCCAATAGCAAGCACTATAAACTTCCCTTCAAAAACTGCATGGCATTAGTAAAATATGATAGTTTCTTTGCTAACAAAAGCCCCCACATCTCTTTGCACTTCCAGAAAACTTTAGCCTAAGAGTAGGCTACAGGAGTAAACCATTTAAACAGTCACCCAGGCATGAAAAAGCCATTCCAAGTTTAACTATATATGTTGTATGCAACCCCAGCCTCTCTTAGAAAGACACATTTATAGTTCATGGGAAATAAACTCATACATAGACTTCTAGTAAGTGAAATGACACTGACAAGTGCTCCCAGGCACAGGAACTGAAATCATCTACATTCTTGGACATTAGAAGGGTGTCTGACGTGTTCTTGGTGTTGTCTGATCTGCACTTTCTTTCACTATTCCCAGGTACAGTATGGGAGATAGGACAAACCAATGACTATTCCCAACAGGCAGCTCACCTGTTTTTATCTTGTAGCAGAGTATAACATGGGATATTTGGTTCCATTTGTCACCAGTGCCATAGAATGGGTCCAGGCAACTTTAATTTAGCAGTTTAAAGAACTTTAGAAACTTTTAGGAAGTTTAACAGTCTTAAAGAACCCCAGTCCACAGTGAAGGGAGATAAGTTAGTTCTGCACTTGTACTGCTTTGGGGGTGAAAGCAGCCGTTAGTTTACACTTCAGTATTTATACAAAGAACCCCTATCTCACTGCAGTGTGTTTGACTTTAGTAGAGAGAGAGAATCCTTCTGCAGCCTTGGGACTTCTATTAAAGCATTTGCTTATCTGCTTTGTTGGCAAGTTTCATCTCTGTGCAAACCCCTGCTAAAGGAGAGAAGTTTTTCACTCTTTTGATTAGGAAACTGTATTAGATATAAAAGCTGATTTGATGTATCATTGTTGCTATGAGTTTTAAGGCAAACAAGAAAACAAAACCAAAACAAAACCGCCTAGCTGACTGCATCATGATTCATAGACAAGGCCAGATGAACCATAAGGTTCATTGCAGTGCTCATGAGCTAGCAGCTTCTGCTAGGATCCTGTTACCCAGCAAAAGCCACATTTTTGGTTTCCTGAAACTGGATATTCAGCCATGTAGAAAATCAGCTCTCCTTCATGCCCATTTGCAATTTATATATTTGGGAAAAGCTCATTTCTGCAGTTCAGCATACATTTTATGGTTCAGTTTCTAGGTTCCATTGTCAAAATGATGTTTTCACATTGTGGGAAAAATTAATCGCAGGCATTTCCAAGATGCCCAGCTGTTCATGAAGTACCCAGCTCACATACAGAGAGCTAGCTGTGTTGTACTGATAGATAAATGCTCGGTGCTTATAGTGACATATAGCTCTGAACTTCTAGGTCCTGAAACTGACGACTGCTATAATCCCACTCAGCAATTTGCATGCAATATTTTCTACCTCGTGAAAGTCACTCAGAGGGAGTTTCTTTTTGTTTCCAATGGCTGCTTCCCTCCCCCAGATTGCTTTTACCCCACACGGTACCTTCTCAGATCTGTGCAGCTTTATCTGTCCCAAATTAAGCTTCTTGATACTTCATTAGGTCACTTACCTCAGTCTGGAATAGAAGACTTCAGATAAAAGTTGCCATGTGCTCCTAGACTGTATTAGTTAATCACCAGGATAAGTGCTTTTAAAAAGAGAGGAAGACAAAGCATATTCTTTATACTTAAAAAAAATAATCTCATTCTGGAGGGATATGTCTTTCCCCAGAACAGCTCCTAGCCAGATTTTTAATTATATGATCCTTTGCCTTGCACAGAGCAGGACAAGCTCTGCAAGGATAAATTATTTCCTACGGAAGTCTGAGAGAATATGAAAGACCATCCCTCTGAGATCACAGTAAAGGTAAAAAGGAGCTTGTAATAGCATCACAACCTAATGGAGGCTTTCTGCTGGTCAGGAATGACACTAAAGGCAATATTATAGATCACACTCAACAAGGACTGATGCGGCCTGAAGCTGAACTTCCTCACGTAATATCAAAATGCATTCCCCTTACCTTTGCTGCAGCAGTATATACTTTCAGTGGATTTAAACATAGCCAAAGTGGTAAAAGTAGAGTTTATACAAAAAAAACAAATATTTACACTGTGGAAAAAACATTGCAGATATTGGCACCAGAGGAAATGCAGAAGGCTCGTAAAAGGAATACTCTGTGACTTTGTGCTAGTCAGCTTTGTACCAGTTTTGCCTGCAAAATGAAACGCACCAGACAATATCACCGAGAATGCTTGCTTTGAGTCATGGTTATGGTGTTGAGTTCCCTCTGCTTTTCAGAAGGGCTAGGCAAGCAGATAGCTAAAGCTAACTAGGTCTTGGAAGAGCGTTCTCTTTTTTGAATAATGCATATCTATAGGTGTTCACACACCAAAGAATGCCAAAGTGTATTTTAATGATATACAACCTCTAGCATTGACATATAGCTAAGAGTGAAAAACTACAGATAGCTCTTGTGATATCACACAGCTGCAGCATTTGGAGGCAGGAAAATCATTGTCAAGGACAGAAAGGTGAAGCTACTTCTTATATTAGCTAGGAGATTCTCAATGTCTGTGCTGCTCAGACAGAAAAACAGCTTTTGAAGTCTGGTCTTGAATATTCAGCATGTAGCAAGCTGAAAGGAATTCAATTTATCCAGTGCAGAAAGGAGAAGGGAATTGCAATTTGTCACAGTAGTTTAAGCAACTGATGCTAGAAATACTACCAGCTGTGATAGTTAAAGTTTCATCTGAAAGCCTGGAAATGCCACTACTCAATCTAGGAACTATCACCACTGCAAGTAATGCCTAACACTCCCTTGGAGCACACTCCCATGATCCTATGAACTGCCTGAGACAGCATAAAGGGAATTTCATGCACAACCACAGGTTTGTTGTGACATTTCACCAATGCCATGCTTTCTCAGCCAGCAGAATAGCATCCACAGTGCCTTGACACATTGTCCTCTCCCCTCAAGTTTCTTCCTTTCCAAAGACTTCAACAAGGACCGTTGCAAAGCAGGACTAGTCTATCCATAGTCTTTGAAAGCTGCTAGGCTTCTGAAGGCATGCCCTGGCCCCATGTTTTGTGCATAGTTACTCCACAGGCTGCTGCACCCTCCTCTGGTCAGCAGAGCCATAGCAGTTCCACCAAGCCGCTATTCTCCAAGGTGGACTGGTGGCCTCCTTTCCCACTATCTGGGACAAGACACTCAACTTTGGAGCTGGAGGTAGGAGAATAACTCTTAAAATCAGTGAGGCCTTCAATAAAGTCAGAGAGAGATGATAAAAAGAGGTAGTTAACTCTCAGAAACAGCTATGAAGCAGGTGGCTGGCAGTCTGGAGAAGAAGGATATGTTAAGATCTGTAGAGTTGTGTATGAAGCATTCCTGTGGGGGAAAATCAAGTAAAATAAAGAGGCAGGAGAAAAAGAAGAAAACACCGAAAGCTGGTGTTATATGACTTAGAACATCAAAAATCACCAGTTATAGAATTGTCTGTGTTCTTCAGAAAAAAAAAAAAATGGTTCTTTTATTAATATTTAATGGACTCATAGAAAAGTACGTATCACAGTATCAACAACTATCAACAATAAAACTGACAGTATGGGAATACTAGGAAACAAAAAGACATCATAAATAAACAGAGGAAAAGCATCCCTAAGAGCATATACACAGGTTGTGCTACCTCTTGCATCAAAACACTCCTCATTGGAGATCAAATACAGCTTACAATGTAATTTTAGATGGCTAAAGAGAAAAACTTTGTCCTGTGGAGAGGAAAGAGCTGTAGAACGTTTTGCTCTTCTGTCTAATTTAGCCATTAAAATTAAACAAATTTCCCCCCAGCAATGGAGGATTATACATCCACATGCAGACACAACCTGGGAAATCTCCCTGATTGATGAAGGCAATGACAGCTGCCTTCAACACACAGAATAGGAGCCTGCAAAAAGAAGGTGAACTAACTCTGGAAGGGTCAAGGGCTATGATTTTTAAATGGTGTGCCAGAGAAGTCTTAGCAGATGTCCATCTTCAGCAAAAAGAAACTGTCAGCTAGAAACTCCTGCCAAAAAGTCTGTATTGGAAATACTTTACTTCAGTGATCAAAATGGGCTGTGAGAGACGTTTGAAATCTCTGAAACATGCTGGAGCTGTTATGAGCTTCACCCTTTCAAGAGTAACAGTAATATCAACAGCCTGGAGTCTTGTATCAAGCTCTTCTGAGAGGCTCTGAGACTGATGACTTCATGTGAATTTATCAAATTTTGGAGTCTGCTCCAAGCTGATTTGCAAGACTGAGCACACAGGAAAGAGGAAATTGATGGAGACAATATTCATCTGATCATTTCCCTCAGGGTTTTTGTGGCTCAGATTTTCATGGGAAAGTTTTCTTTTCAAATTAAAGTCATCTATACTTCATACCACAAAAGTAGGACTGTTTCCCAAGTGTCTCAAAGGCTTGGCTGCCAATGCACTTTACATGTTCACCCAGCAAGGCATTAAAGCACTGTCTTTCTGCCACACACAGCCATGTTATGGCAGAAATGAGAATATAATGATGTAAAACTCTTAAACACTGGACATATTTTCAAACATAGTAAGTATTTCAGTAAAATGCAATCAAGGTTTCTCATGTTTACTGACTTATGGGGACTGCTGGTTCATACTGAAAGGTGCATTTACTGGAGGTGTTAAAATATTGGGCAGCACTTCATATATTCTTAAGCCATACTTAAGTCAGGCACTGTGGTTTTAACACATCAAACTGCCATTGCACTTGACCAGTGTGGAAGCAAGATATTCTTCCTGACCATCAATGCTCTAGACCATTCATGACATTAGAATTCAGTGTGACTTTCCTTCTGCTTTTTGCAGCCTCTGCTGTTACCTACATTTTCTCTCCCTAATCACCGCACAAGATACAGATTCTTTCAGAATGTGTTATCTTTACATTTGTGAGTATGCTTTCAACACAGTAGCAATGTGCATAACTCAGCTTTGCTCAGAATGTTTTATGATCATTAGTGAAAGTAATCAGTGCTGTACATCCTGCAACACAGTGCTCTAAGGTTCATAAATGAACCAAAAGATTTATAGGTAAAGGACATGCAGGAGAGGGTTGGTTTTATATTCTTCTTTCAAAGAGAGCAATTCAGAATGTTTACATTTGTATGCACTTGTTTTAACAAAGAAATTTCATTTATTTTAGAAAATCTGTGCTATAAATTCATATGATGCACCTATGAAAACCATAATTTATTTGTGTTCAGGGATAACAAATAAGTTTTTCTTATATCTTGAGAATATAATATGTATGGTTTAAAGTTCTATCATGTTGCCAGAACAGTGTTTGAGTGTCAGTGCAAATGAGAACCAGGTGTTTAGAAACCTTGCATGATTTTTCATAAAATGCTTCCACATAAGCATACAGTAGCTACAGTACTGTATCTGAAAGGTATGAGTTTCCTAATAGCTATTAGGATAGGGAGACAGTATGAATCCTTTGTTACCCACTTCCCACACGTATGAAATCTGAGAATTTGTTTTACGTATTGCATGCATTCATGTGACCTAATAGTATGAGAAACGAAATCAGTGTAGACAATTTGCCAATGCCATGGCAGTTACATAATGCAAATGTTTTCTCATAGCATCAATCAGGAAACTAACATTAAAATGAACACTAACATTAATATTTCTGAGTTTAAACAGAGCCTGAACTCATAAAATCTACAAGTGACTACTCAGAATTAAATCTATCCATTTTGCATCTGTTCATGTCAGCTATAGAACCACAGAATAGTTAGGGTTAGAAAGGACCTTAAGATCATCCAGTTCCAACCCTCCTGCTATGGGCAGGGACATCTCTCACGAAACAATGCCACCCAAGGCTCTGTCCAACCCTGCCTTGCACACCACCAGGAATGGAGCATTCACAGCTTCCCTGGGCAACCCCTTCCAGTGCCGCATTACTCTAACAGTAAAGAATTTCTTCCTTATTTCTTTCTAGTTGAAAGCTAGGTAGTAGATATTTGATTCCTCATGCAAGCCTGTAAACATGAGAACTTACTGAAAAGAAGGCAAGAGAAAGGATACTCTTCTGGCGTCATTCTTATTGCTAAGGAAACCATCTCCTTTTTCAACAGGCTACAACCCCTATTATAACTCTGGCGTCTAATACGTTTGCTCCAGCAAAGTTCATTTCATTGCGTGGCAGTAAAAAGAATTTGAAGTCAGATCACTAGTAATGGATACATTTAAAAAGCTTTGCCTGGTAACTGATTCAGTTTCTCCAAATTTCAATATACAACCTGTATATAATTTTTTTCTGACAGCTGATATTGTTCATAGGCTGATGTCTTGACATCTCTTTACATACTATTCAATACCTGGGAACACATGCAATATTTTTAAACATATGCAGTGCACTGAGGAATATAGTCTTTTTTTTTATTGCTTTCAGGCAACAGTAACATACACTTCAGTGTGTAACATGCCAACTAGGACACTACAGTGGGATAAAGGTAGCAGATTATGCGGGCTGGAATAACATTACTGAATTGCTTTGTACTGCACAGTCAGGACTGTAACGTTAAACAGAGGGCACAGGAATGAATTTAGACAACAGAGCCCTGAGTGCCCAATTATGTACTTGTTAACTTGCTGGTTTGGGCTGTTTCAATGTGGTCTCTCCAGGAAAAATCTGCTCTACAGGAGCCAAACACTACGCACTGTGGATACAAGCAAGCTAGTGCCACTTGGCCTCTTTCATACCCTAGTTTATATGCAACTCACAGTGTATCTATATCACAAAATGAAGATTTTTGCATACATACTCACAGTGCATGAGTGGATCAGTGCAGGCACTGCTGTCCAGTGTTACATGGGTTTTATCAGATAGTATCCAGATGCAGCCCAGATGTTGGGTGGTAGAGCCAGCTGCAGAGTGAGACTGATTCTGGACCTAATGTGAGACATTACAAGTTAGTGCCTGGTAACTTGTCACCCACAGAGATTGTTAAATTACTGTAATTTGCCAGGAAAGAGTATCATCTTCTGTCAGTTAATTAGTATGGAAATCATGAGGAAACTTTTGAAAAAGTGAGACCTCCTCCCAATATCTACTTGATGTTTTGATTCATTTCTACTGCTGAACTTTCCATTCTGTAAGTTGAATGAACTTAGGAAAGTCCCATGATATAATTTCCTTTAATCAAACTTTTTCTTTCTTAGCCTGGAAAAAAGTAGAGGGGATAAGTCTTATCCTTTCCCCCCCCCTCAAAGCTCTTTGTTATCCTACCTTCAATCACTGCTTTGATATTTTTGGACGCAACATGCAACAGGATCGTTACTAGCAAGTAGTGATTTAATCATATTGGCTTTCACAAGTATTTTCTGTCTCTTAATGTTGTTTGCCTACAGACCTAATGATAACATTTTCTCCAGTCAGCTAAGTCTGCTCTATTACATGAGCCCTGTTCAGTATGTAGCCACACGACATATTCTTGGATCAGAGAAGAATAGGCTGTTGTATGGGCTTTTGAGGTTTTACTGCCTTTAGTAGATCTCAATATAAATATCTATGGGAAGAAGAGGCAAAAAAGTTATCCATTCTCTTCATCCTATGTTTTTAACCCACGAAAAATTATCAGACTTAGCCTTAAGTTTATAAAATAAAATGTTGCTAAAATGTCAAGGTTCGGTCGTATCTTGGCTCTACTCTCACACTAGCAAGATAATTTTGGCTCATACAATAAATAATCATAATACTTAAAAAATGAATCCAAGTAGTATATGTGAAAGATCTCTTAGAGCAGAAGGGTTCATTTGGTGCTTCAAGGGACAAATCCCTCTGGCCTACCACATTTCACAAAGGAAATACAGGCACTACTACTAGATGAAGCACTTAAGAGCTGAAATATTTATGCACTATATGTACCTAGGGAAACATGAGGCTGCAGGCATTTCTTCCCCATACACATTCACATGGCCCAACACTTGCTGTTACACCAACACAAAGCACTGTGGGGGCCTCAAACTGTAGGCCTCACACCTCAATCCAGCCACTATAGCTGACAAGGCTGGACCACCTGAAAAGCTTCATTGTATTGTTTTCAAAGCTACAATATTTACAATGTATGTAGGATATTTCCATTATTCTCCAAAAATAACATCCCTCTCCAGCAGCTGGGGTTTTCAAGGGCGTTCTGGGGGAATGAGGCCTTCTGATGAGGGTTTGCAAGATATTAGATCCAAAATCTCTGGATGCTTAGAAAATGCCAGTAGCTGTACCTTATCCAGATGTATCTTTTTTCCCAAATGTAGCCCAGACAATAACATTGCCACACCTGCAGATTTGGCTTTTTTTTTGGATTTTCCCTCTGTCAGCAACACGAGCTCCCAC
>JASSUY010019608.1:0-14678 GCA_032466535.1 Forpus xanthops
TACCCAGCAGAGCACTGATGTACCATAGTGGCCTCCTGAATTGCAAGGAAAGGGCAAAAACACCCAGTAGCTTTAAAGCAGAGCTTGATGGGGGGGGATAATATGCTGATGACCAAGGTTTTCATCTGTCGAGCAATGACATGTTCGACCTCTTTTTTTCCCTGTTTGCTAAATCAATGTTTCTCAGAACAAATTATCTCACCCACTATATTAGTAATTTCTCCCATAAAAAGGGCCGTCCTAGAAGACATGTTCAACTGCACAACAGCTAGCCACCATGCCAAGTTTGCTGTCATGGGCATGCTCATTTTAGGGTACCTCTTCTTGGTCCAGTTCACTGCTATTTTTTGAGAGGACCAGTTACATAGATAATGTGGGCCTCTGTTTTACTGGTGTGCTCTTACCAGCAAGACACAGGGACAAGCAGCTTAACTAGGATGAGGTGGAATGCAAGGCTAGGTAGACCGATTTGCCTTGGAGAATGTGTAAGGTAATGTGTTGCTGTTATGGACTGGAAACTTGTGGAAAGGTTTTGGCCTGTTGTACCTGGGCAGCATGCATCAGTAATACTGTACATGGCTGAGATTGCCCCAGTAACAACTTGGGAAACGCTGGACTCTGGTACAGATGTTGCTGAATTGGGCCATCAAGGAAAAAGTAACAAGCAACATGTTACACCTTAGGGAAGAACTTGGGCAGAGAAAGGGAGGTAAAGGGTGGCAAACGGATTGTTCCAGAAATAGAAATAGTGATGCTAAGGTAGAAAAGCTGAAAGGAAGAGTACAGGTACCTACAGATGACTTGCAAACCTGAACCAACAGGACTCCCTGTGTCTGGAAACTGAGTGTGAGAGGGTGGGCTGCAGAGGGGTAGATTTCCACCCTGGTAATAGGTCTTGTAGGGAGGGAAAGGATTTACACCTTGATAATAGGTCATGTAGGGAAAGAAGGAGGTGGATTTGTAAGTGGATAGTAGATGTGTGTGATTCATAAGGTTTGAGAGTGTTAGATTAACAGCTTCATAATTGTGTGTAATAGGGTGGAAAACAGTATAATTGCAGATTAGAAACAGAGGAGTATTTATTTGATAATTACTGTATTGATTACTTAATAGATTGACCAGTTTCTTATTAATGTATTGCTGGTTTCTAAATCAGTTACATCTTGATTTTGCAATCTAAATGGAGGGAGCTGCTTTCTCAAATAACAGTTACATGGGGAGAAGGGCTCCAGGAAAGTTCTTACCTAGTTTTAACTTGTTTCAGCCTCAATAGCTTGAATGACTGATACTGTTGTCTGTAGGAATATTTGAAAGCATTTGAATCACACAGGAGCTCTGTCATTGACCACAAGCCACAAGCTAAAAAGAATGAGTCTTGAGAATGCAAAAGTAACAATAGAAGGACATATCGGGAAAGCAAGGTCTGTGAATTAAAATCTCTGGGATATACTTTTATAATGCTCAAGCATTTTCTTTTCACAAAGAGCAGACACTATTTGTCTGCATGTGTAAGGGCACTGATGAGCCTTGAAATGTGGGTGAAATGGATGGTACACATGGCTGTAAGACTGCAGAAGAAAGCAGAATATCACACTGGGAACTGAAAACTGTGGAAAACACAGCAAGAATGGTTTGCTTCAGGGGAGGCTGACCAGAACTGCTTGAAAGCTGAAGGCAAGAAGAGAACTGAACAAGGCTGTGGAGAAGAAGCATGGGAGGCAACTGAATAGCCCACTGTTGTCACTTGGAAAAGCCAATCCATTAGTAAGAAAGGAGCAGCCTCTTGTGAAGGTTGCTGAAGGCCTCCCTTAGTCCAAGTGCTCTTCTGATGGAAAGTGCTCAGTCCTGCGTTGTGTGCAGAGGCACTCTGGACACTGTCAGGGCTGCCATGGGGTCAGGAGAGTGTGCTGTGTGCTGGCCTTCAGAGAAAGCTGCTCAGTTAGCCGAGAAAAATATTCCTTCCTGAGCTTGGAAGGCAGCAGCATCCCTGGGTCTGTGTGAACTGTCTGCTGAATGCAGAGTGGTGTTGCTGGATAAGGGCAGGACATCCTGTTTCCCCTTCCCTTCTGCTCAGCCAGGCTGGAGCCTGCTTTCCCCTTACCACTATACAGAGATTGTTCAAAATACGTGAGTTTGAGTGGGTGGGTAGTTGTTCTTTTCCCACCCCAACAAAATGTCTTTCTTCAGCCAGAAATAATCTTTCTGATCCATCTCACCTTTTGGTGCTGAGCTCAGAAGTGCGCAATAGAGATGGTTTGTCATCTCTTTAAATATTTGTAGTCAGCTTGAGCAACCTTTCCCTCTCTGCCCAGACGTCCAGTGTAATAAAAGCATACTTTTTCTTTTCAGGGTAATTCCATCCAGGACTTGCTAACCAAGATATGTGCCTCTGGTCAAGTGCGTGTGCAATCTCCAGCACAGATACAAGCCCTGTCATTTGGGAAGAAGTGGTCTTGATCAGGGTGGTGACAGGGATGCTGCTGTGAGAGTGGTTGTGGAGAATGGTCCTGTCAAGCCAGAGGAGCATGTGTGATACCCAGCTCTTGGTGCACAACTGCTCCTTTCCTATCCCATCCCACCTGAGGCTGAACTGTGCTAAGACTGGGTTGGCCAGAGACATTATCTGCATAATTACCAGAGTAATGAAGACAGCAATTACTGCACCCCTGGCTTCTCCCAAAGAGATGCTCACCATGGCAGAAACTTGCAGCAAGCTGTGCCTGGGGTGGGAATACTCTCCATGTTTGGGTAAAAGATCCTGCTGGGACAGTTCTGAGGGGCCCTTGCAGCCAGTCAGTGATAGGAAGCATGGTGTAAAACCCAAATCCCTTTTACCAGAACCATATTACCCACGCTGTGTTTCTCAGGCAACTGAGGTGTGGGAGGCAGTTAGCTATTGTAATTGTTTAGAGGGGAAAGAAGCCCATACACACGCACACATACACACACACACACAAATGAAAAGCCCTAAAACCCCAACAAAACGAAAAACCCAGAAGTGCTCTTTCTGTTTAGCTTCAATTTCTGACTGCACTGGAGACAAATTGTCAGCATCTGCATTCCCGTTGGCAGGGATCCAGGCTCCCCGGCATGCTGATTAAACTGTGTGTGGGCAAAATGTAGGCAGATGATGGGGACCAAGAACACTGAAACCTTGGAGAGCTTTGTTTTGCTTGCTTTTTCTCTCCAAACTCCTAGTAGGCTGATTTTACTGACCATCCTTCATTGGGGATGTTCTGGGGCCTGAAGCTCCAGCTTTGGGAGCTGAGAACTGTGAAACTGCAGAGGCTGCAGTGTGTAACCCCTGGCCGCTTGCTCACCTGCAAGTGAGCAGATAACCCCTGAGTGCAGTGAAGGCTGAAAATGCTGAACTACAGTAATATGAGGGGGAATTATTGCAGGTGGATGGGAAAACCTCTTCTGCAAGGGGCCCATCTGCGAGAAAAACACATGCTCCAGATCCAGCTTCAGCCTCCTTGGGTGCTTCTCTGAGGAGCATGGCTTTGCTTCAGTGGGCTGTGCTGCCCTTCTCCACCCTGAGGCACTGGGCTTCCTCCTGCTTACAGCACAGCCCTGTAGCTGGAGTTCGAGACATCAGCTTTATAGTCTCTGCTGCTCCAATCTTGCAGCTGTAACATTGCTATTGCATGGCATGTGAAGACTGGGGACCACTGCATCATTGCCAGACTGTGTCTGCCTGTTGCAGTGGACCCCCCTGGTTTATATTGACTTGCTTGTTCACTCACTCTAAATTTGGTCTCTTATCATTCTCTTAGGGCTACCAGCACACAGGCAGGAAGGTTGGTTGACCAGCCTTTGGAACCACAACATGGATTGCATGGATGCATTTTTCAGGAACATAATGACTGAGCTCCACTGAGACTCAAGGTTGTTCCACTTCCACATCAGAGGTGATGCCATCACAAAGGGTTTGACTGAAGAACTACACCTCCGATGATATAACTGCTTCAAAATGGGTGAGCTGCACTGAACATGTGTGGGCATCCCTATCCAGAGGCAGCCTAGCTTCCAGAGCAAGGCAAACTGAATCCTATTTTTGAATGTGAACATGCAAGCTGAGTCCCTTTTTTCAGAATCCCATGGCAGTTTGATTTACATCTTTAGCTAATTCCTCTTGAACTTTCTAAGAGATCTGGCACCAACAAGTCCCTAGAGGTCTTTTGCAGCCCTCTGGGCTCTTGCTGCACTTGTGATTCATCAGATGTCTTCATGTTTAGCTCAGTGTGCAGTCTGACTGACAGGGCCTCCTTGCCAAGTGTTAGGAGCTGCAGAAGCTCTGCAGAGACTCACACATGCTGACCAACCATGCAGCATAGGACTAAGCTTCTCATGATTAAAGAGGAGGGTCTGGTCCTGCAGGTAGTGGCTACCTGGAGGCTGAGGTGTCAGCTCCAGCACACTCCCACTGTGGTCTGCCTTTGTGCCCAGGATCCAGGGAGGTTTCACCAGCAGCTTCCTGAGGAGCAGGTCAGGGCAGTGTGCATGCACGCCAGCTCTGCCTATGCTATTTAAACTGCCAACTCTCCAGGGCAGCGGCTTCAGCCATGTACTTTCCATAGTAATAAATATTAATCCTTTTGATTTGCAAACTGTTCGGCTTTCAGAGACTGGTATGGCTTTAATGCAAAACACAAAAGGCCTGGCAAGGTGTTTTATGAGCCCTGGGGACAGTTTAACTTGTTCAAATGTGTACTTGGCTTTGAGTCGCAGATTTGATCAAAGGAGCAGTCTTTTCCCTCTGACTCACCAAGGCTGATTCCTGGAATTTGAGGGATTTAAATGTCCACTTGATTTAAGCATTAAGGATTTTGACTTCAGAAATTCTGGATGCTGAAGACATATCGGAAGCAACAGGCCCCAGCTCCAAATGTTAAGGAAAGGTCACTCAGGTACTAATGACAGGGGACATTTACAGGGTTTCACTAGCTGAGAAATGAACTTTGTGGGCAACACATTTGAGATTCACTGGGGTGCCAAACTGAGAAAACTTCCCTTGTAAGGTTGCTCTGGTCTGTCTCTCATCCTTATGGCTTTAAAAAAAAATGAAGAAAATCAAATCCGCTCCATTTAATGGTATTTTTAGGTTTTTCATTCCATTCCTGGGAACCCTGATTTTGCCAAATAACATTAAAATGAGAAGGAGAAAAAAAACCACCAGAACAACCAAATCAAAACACCAAAAGCCAGATGCCCCTCCTTGTCCATTCAGGTCCCTGCTGTTGAACTACAATTCTTATTCCGCAGCCATGCCTTGAAGCCTGGTAAATTTCTACAGTCCTCACACTGTCCCATGTTGCATGGTGAAATGCCACTACAGTTATTCCTCTTTGGGCATTCATGGGTGTGAAAGAACACTACATTTTTTTGGCTGTTGGTATTACTTATAGCATTGTCTCATTGAGGTATGTCATCCCTTGGTTACCTGTGCCCCTCAGTGTTTTTATCATTGTGCTAACTGACCACATCCTATTGTATCCTTTCACTGTGGTATTGCCCTCTTGGTGGAAAATGAAACATATAAAGCCTAAATAACTTGGTCACCCAGGAATTTGTGAGCACATATGGAAAGTGAATTTCCCTTCTCCAGAAAAACCACTGTATCGCTCTATGTCACACTCCTATTTTAGCTGCCATGACTATTTTGACAGCTTCACCTCCTTTATGAAGATCGTGCCTTCTTGGTCTTATCCTTCATTCTTGCTCTCTTGTTGACTTCTGAATTGCCATTAGAGGAAACTTCACAACTGGCTGGATCTCTACAATGACAACTAACATCTCTAACATATGTGCTGCTCTCCTAGCAAAGCGCAGAACCCCAGTTTCAGACCAAGCAGTAGAACTGGCCAGATGCAGTAGTAGTCACTTGGGCTACAGTAATCACCTGGGTTCAGAGTACCACTATGCTAAGCAACGTGTAAGCTTCCTACACCTCCAGACTGTGGCTTTGATCCGAAAGTTTATACCCGAACTGAAATTCAGAAGTAAGAGATTTATTGCACTTTTTACCATTAAATGTTAATGGTGTCAGAACGCACTGGCTGGCTGGCAGGAGAGTATGAAAATTAGGAGACAAAATGGTGAGGAAAGTCAGATAAACAAAGGCAAAGCAACAGGCACACTGTGGCCATTTAGCCATGGTCAGAATACCCTTACTGTTACTTGTTCTTAAAGATATCAAATGTACAATAAACAAAAAAAGGGCTGCTTGGATTGAGGGTGGAGGTTAGCTTTGCCCTGGCAGTGGCTTCCATTGTGCTGTGTGAGAAATGGAAAGCATAATTTCAAACAAATCTAACCATTAGCCCTGGTTTTCCTGCTTAAGCACAACATAAATTATAGAGCATTAGCCAAGTCTCCTTATTTTCATTCTGTAAGCAATCATAAAACATTTAGTTTGAATATGAAATATTCAAGTTCTTCTCTGGTTTTTAATTCTTTATATATTATTTAAAGAATTCACTAACACAGAAATTATTAAACATGGATATGACAGATTACAACAAAGCTAAGGAGGAGGGTGAAAACTGAAGGATTCACCAAAACCATAAGAAAGCACTGTTAAGTGCAAGATTTTTCCTTGGAAAATGAAAATAAGAATTAGGCCTTGATTTTAAGGCATTAGAAATAACCTTGTTGATAATGTGCTAAAAGGTCTGGATGGGGTTATTACTGCTGGCACTAAGCTCTCATCACACCAGATGAGTTGCCTGACTTCGCTGTGTGCTTTAGCGTGGCGAGTCCAGCTTTTGTACAGGGTACTCCAGAAAACTTTACTTTGAGCTAGGAAAGCCCTGATGGAAAGATTTCAAGGGACCCACTTTGTGCCTGAATTAACTCTTTTTACCTGCCAAAAGAACAAAGTTCTGCGCTTACTGTGAGATATCCCCAGCATGTGCCGTGGAGCTGTAAGGTATTCGTGTTGTGGTCAAAAAGAACCCAAGAACTCCAACAGGATGAAAATGAGTTCTTCTAACCTCTCCCAGTGCACTTATTGGCTTCTATACATGCCTTTAGACTGCCTTCCTTGAAAGAGGAGGATGGCAAAGTGGTGGTGCAGAGGGAGAGCTTTGACCTGAGAGCCCCCCTTGCTCCTCTGTGGAGCTATGTGTGAAATCCACCAAGTATTCCAAGTCAGATATCCTCTCTGTCTCTTTCCAAAGTGCCACTGTCCCCAGCTCTGTGCATGCATGTCCCCAGGAGCATCCAGAGCTGGAGTGTTACTGCTGCCCTACAGCATGCCGTCACGCATTGCCCTGCTCAGAAACTCTGTACAATGCCCCTCTTCGGTGCCACACTTCTCACCGCTTGGCTGCTGGCTTTCTTGGCTGCCTGGACTCTCTCTACTGGTGCACAGCTGCAATGCTCTCTTGCCAGGATGTTGTCTGGTCTCATCTGAACCCAGTTTATTTATCCTTCTTAGTTCTTCAGCTCTCAGACCCCAAATTGCTCCCTGTTAGCTCTCCCTCCCTGCAGCCCTGAGCTGCATACAGAGATGTTGGGAAACCATCCCTATTTTTAGGTGGCCGGCAGGGAGGGAGTCCATGAGCTGCACCATGCATAGAGCATAGCAAGAGTTCTACTGGATGCCTGCCTTTCTGGTGCTGCTGGAGGAGTCAGGGGGGTCACAGCAGGAGTGAGCAATGCTCCCCAGAGGCAGAAGACAAGCTCGTGTCCTGTGTGGGCAGCCACACGGATCTGTCTAGCACAGCAGGGATGAGGGATAGGCGGCTGCAGCCACAGATAACCCTGGGGAGGGAGGAGAAAGGCAGGAGGCCCACCTTCCTTCCAATGTGTCAGAGTAGAACTGTGAGCATGCAAAACCCCCGTCACAGCACAAGGACAGTGGTGCTCTGCCAGAGAGGCAAGGTAAATCTGCTATAGGAGAGCTCAAAAGGCAAAATGGCTGAAAGGTGCAGAAGTGGAGAAGAGCCAAACTTGTTACTGTGAAGAAGTCTGTTTTGGAGGAGCCCAACAAGTGCTCCTGGCTGTCAGGGGACAGGGGAGTGGGCAACAGAAGGGGATCATGAAGAGTGCGGGGGCAACGGCAACCAGAGGATTCATAGGAGACACACTGGTATCTCCTTCCTGTGCCCAGGACCTTGGCCTTGAGGTCAGTATCAGCAAATTGTGCCTGATTACTGAGACCCTGATATGGATCCCACATTGCTTCAAGCTTCCTGCCTCTTTGAGTTGTGCTGCAGGGTGGTGATGGGGTTGGCAAGATAAAAAAGGGGGCAGAAATTACTAGATGGAACTTGATGTTCCTTTTTGGTCAAAAAAAGTTGCTGCTGTGATTATTCACCCTTTCCAAAGCCACTAGTAGCCTGTAGGTTTATAGGATTTCAAGAGAAGTGTTATCCATTTAAAAGCCAGATGAAAAATATCAGCACCCAACTCTGTTTCTGAAAAGAAACATGAATTTCTGGGCAACCAGACTCCTATTCATTATTACTGAGAAGTCAAGTACTTCTGAAAACCCTGGCTTTTTGTTTCTACTTGTAGTATCAAATCTGGTGCAGTTGCAGGTGGGGATAGTTCAGTGGCGGGAGCTTTCACATGGATCAGTAGCACAATAGGCACAGGAGCAGAGGGAACAGTTTGTGCATTGCATCACAGCAGCTAAGAAAGGCATATGTGAAATATCACCCTCCCATCAGCCATGCAGGCATACATCTCAATTCTTTCTTCTCCAACTGGCTCCCGCTTCAGGGGGCAATGAGGAGTGGAGCACTGTCTTGGGAATGCAATCACTGATTGCAGAAGAAAGGGCAGTCCTTGGTTAATGGCTATCATTCATGCCTTGTGCCTGCTCCGGAAGAGCCGGGACTTGATATTCTTCCTGAGCAGAGGGAAAGGCAGGATAGAGTGGGGCAAATCACTGTGCATTTTAAACAGCTTTGATTCTGAGTTGGAGTTTTATGTTAAATACCATGATTCATCTCTATTTATTTTGTTAAGCAGTGAGCAAGCAGAAAGTCTAGCAGCTGAAATGATATGCCTGAAAGACTCCTGGCAGGCAATCCATCAAGCAAGTATTGATTAGTACTGCCACAGGAGCCATTTTGCACAGTAAGACCTTTATTCTTTACTCTGACAAATGCTCACTTAGATGCAAATTAGCCAAAGGTGTCCTTTTCTCACACTGTAAGGCTGAACTGGGAGTCGAGATTTGCTCTCCTAGGAGCAAAAGTTTGGAAAGCATGGCAAGAACCATGAGTAGAAACGTATGGCTAAAATTCCAAGGCTCTAGGAAATGTTTTCTCCTTTAAAAAAAGGAGGAGTGAAGATAGGACCAAAAATTCTCCCGAGGGAGACAAAATGGTATAACTGAAAAGTCTTCTGGTGGGCTGAGATAGTGGAAGAGGCTTGCTGGTAATGGTGCTAGTGAACAACCTGTCCTTATTCTCCTCCCATGGAGCATAATTTGAAGGTAATAAAAGTTGAGAAAGTACAACTGAGGGGCTATTATACCATTTAGCCTTGCATTACAGGTGGAAACTTCCCTGCATTGCCTCAGCAGTGTACATGTCAGTACAATGGATGAGCCAGTTTTACCCTCCCAGAAGGGGTTTAATGATGCTGTCCCTTTTACCAAATGGTTAATTTTACAAATATTTATAAACTCACTGTAAAGATCTGACTTCAATTTCCAGCAGTAGTTCCCATTGTACTTTTCCTGATTAAACAGATTTTCAGGGTCCAGAATTTTCTCACCTGCAGAGGTGCTTTTGCACTAAAATTATAGCCTATTTAATTACTTTGTGAAGAGCTAAACAGATTGAGCTCTCCATTTATCTAAGTACTGGACATCTGCTCTGATCCTAGCCTCAAATGCTCATTCTTGTTTTTTCAATGTCCCTACTCACAGACATTTCCTGTACTATTACAGGACAGTATACGCAGATATGTATTACACCCTTGTTTTCCTTCACATGGAGTGCAGAATCACAATCTCTTCCATCTCTGGTTCTCTTCTTGCCTCTCTGCAGGGACTTTGCAGAGGTGCTGCTCATAACGCCTGGTGCTGACAGCCAGACCACAGCACTGCACTTTTTTCAGCACTGCATTTTTTTCTGGGCTGCATGGTGGTCTCTGGATGAATTTGCTCAGGATGAGCGACCTATTGGGCTTTAAGCTCCCTGAGCTGCTTTTTGCCCTCTGCTGTGAAAATAGGTGGTGATGTTATTTCTGCTGGCACTGTGTTGAACAAATTGTTCACTGTTTTCCTCAGAGAACTGAGGTATGGAGATCTTGTTCTGACATCATAACCCAAACCTACCAAACTCATGAAAAATACATGGTGAAGTCATGAATGGTTTGTAAAGGCTGAATGAGAGATACCCTTCCTGTTGTGCCTGGAGAGATGTCGACATGCATGGTCTTCAGTCTCCCTGTGGGCAACTTACCCCTGGATAGCTTGCAGCTAATGCCATCTCCCTCATGGAATTAATTAGGTGTTGCCAGATGAGCAGCGAGTTCCTGAAGTGAGTAGGATTGCAGGCAATTGTAATCAGTGCTGTTCTCAGCATGTCAACAGCTCAACACTCATAAACATCAACCCAACAAGGCAATGTATTAGAAATGTATTAGGTTTAGTAGCCTGTGAGTACAACAGCTGGTAGCAGGTAATACCTGTCAGTGTCCTGGGTTTTCATCCCCATAATGCTGTAACGAAGCAGACAAGGCTTAAATGTCTGCAGACTGTGGGTAAATGCTAGCTTGAGAATGGGTGTGTGGAAAGTAAATTGCCCCAGGGACTGTGTGATGAATTTGAGTGGAAGGCTCTGCTCAGCTGAGGTGAGCAACAGCCCTGCTAGGTTAACAGCCCTGCTGGGTTGCCACCTGGGATGTGAAATAGTTGGGGTGTCTTTCTGCTCCTCTTCCCCCTGCATCCATGGAGAGCTTTCAGCTTTCTCAGATGTAACAAGGTCTCCATTGCCCATGGAGGTCTTGGTCTGAGGCTGCTCCTGTACTGCACTTTCTGCCTTTGTTTTCAACCTGGCAACATGCAAACACCTTGTTAACCTGAGATCTCTGTATGATATGGATTTAGTTTAGGTTTAGGTGGCTTAAGACATTACTGTAGTCAGATGTCAAGTCCATCTTTTGGAAAGGTGTTACTGCACTTAAAATGAAGTAGTACATTCATGTTTCATCTAGGCATAGTTCAGTTTGCACCACTAAGTTCCATTAAAACAACTACATTGCAAGGCACACATACACATACGAGTGTTAGGTCATGCAGAAAATTATGTGGCATAGAAGGAAAATGAACCAATCTCTTCCAAAAACACTACCTAAATCAACTCTCTATCTTGGAGAAAATATTATATTACAATGCTTTGGCTGCACTGATTCTGAATTACTTCAACTCCTTTGACTTCAATGCAATTTTATCTGAGGCCAACGCTAAGCCTGTGAAGAGCCTGTGACTGAATGCATTTTGAACAAAGGCTATTGTGGAATACAACAATCTTAGAACAGCTGTGACCTGTACTCTTGCATATTCAATCTCAGCCTTTTAAACAGCAATTAGTTGGAATCTCTTCTAATTTATTAACTTGTCCATTGTCTGGTATTGCAAAATATTAGTAAGAGCTGTACAAGGAGTTCAACATCAACAGTCTATATGTATTATCTGTATTCATTTAATTGAGTGTGTGTCTTATTAAATGGTAGTGATGTACAATTTGAAGACACTCCATTGTGTAAAGTGGTGTCACCTTGCCTATTGTGCTCTGTGTTTATAGGCGCTGGGGACTCTCAATATTTCTCTGTTGTTCTTCGGGACCATTTTTACTTCACTACTCAGGTACTGATTTCTCCTATTAGGGACAGGCAGAAAAGTCATTGAGAAGCTCAGGGCAGGATGTAGCTGGGGCAATAGAAGAGGAAGACCTGTAACTGAACCACTGGTGTCTAATTCCATCACTAACTTTTCAGGGAAGGGGTCAGTAAGAGACACCTGCAGTCACATGTACACACTGCTACTTTATTCCAGTTTTTTCAGACAATGTCGTTCTGCTGGAAGGGAAGGCAATGGGACTTGGAGGTGCTGGAAGGATATCCAAAGGTCTCCTTGGGAGTAAGGCATCCCAGCATGCCATGGCCAGTGCTGAAGAGCCTCTGACTGAGAGGGGCAAATGCAGGCTGGTCCTTTTGGGAGCTGGCAGGCGCTGCTTAGCTCTGTGCTCACCTTTGCACAGCCTGGATGCAGCCTCTGTGTCACTGCAGCCCCTTACCCTGTCTGTCTTCAGCTGCCTCAGGTGTTCGCAAGGTGTATGGTGCTGCCTGCCCCTGTGTGAGCCAGGGGAAGACAGAGGATATGGCTGGATAGCATGAATATCCCTTCTTTTAATCCATCCACTGAAAGCCCTCCTTGTGATGACGCTGAATGAAGGAAGGAGAAAGAGACGAGATGGGAAACAGGCAAGGAAGAAGCCACATTTCTAGACCTGACACCCTTAAAAACTGGCTTGGTTTCTGCATGGTTTCGCTCAGCCATGTTGCCAGAAGTGAGAAGTAGGAATGCAGGAGCTGGCCAAGACCCATGGCCCTCCAAGCCTTATGTCTGACAAGGAGCAAGTGCTGCAGAGGATGGTGTAAGAATACTCTAGGTGTAAGAAAACTCCAGGGGCTTTTGGCTCTGTTGGGGATTCTCAGAATCTGCAAGGCCAGCTCTGGGCTGTGCTATACTTCTGCTTCTTCTCTCCTTCGGCACTTGTCCAGAGAAACCCAGGAGCATAGCAGAGGCATTAGGCTTTATGTCATTTAGCAAGTGTGACTGCCAGCACCTTCAGCAGGATCCATCCTGGATCCTACGTCCATGTACTCAGGTCATGTACATCTGCTACAACTCAACTATTCCTGCCCTGAGCCATGAAGGAGAAAAAGAAAGGATACCTTGGCAAACCAAGAGGAAAGCCAGGATGCAGCCAGGGACACAGGGCTGGCTCTGAACTGGCCACCTGGGGCAAAGCCTGTGCTAAGAAGAACACGGGCTGACAAACCAGTCTCATTTACCCTTTACAGGGTCAGGGAAATGCAGGTTTGTGACTTCTGAAGAAATTGCAGGGGATCTACCTTGCAAAGGCTTTTGTTGCAATGCCAGCTCTGGCATCCTCCTTTGAACTGGGAAATAACAAGCACCCTGGAAATGTTCTTCACTGATGCATTAACACTCGTGTAAATGCTCACCTCAATACACTCAACCTCTGGAGATGGGATGGGAGAACCAAAACAAGCAGCGATAGTCACCTTAAGATTATCCTGTATTAGGGACTTCCCTAGTTTAGTTACAGGGTTTATTATTCCTCTTCATATGTTTGAAGCCTATTGTTTGCAAATGTTTCTGCATCTATGTGCTATTATGAGAGTGGAATTCCCCAGATGCCTATCCACCAAGCCATTCAGTATTTGAGGCATAGCCTTAAATTTCCATTTATGAGTTCTCCTTCTGAAATGAAGTCCTGATCCTGCAATCCTCAGCTGCATGAGATTCTTGCCTTCCTCAGAGGTTTGCCTATATCCAGCTTGCACTCACCCACAACTATTTCTAGGCAGGGGTTTAATTTTACCTAATCACTGCATGGTCACCTTCTGGGGAGGTTCATGGTCTGCCCTGGCACGCAGGCTGCGCATCAACACTGTGTCTAGTTGCTGCTTTCCTCGCTGCTCATTCTCAAATGGTGAAAGCGAGTCAGCTACTAAATGTTTCCTGCAGAGCTTACCCGTGTAACACAAGTGAGAGAAAAATCTCCTGTTTGCCTCCACCTCACTTTCAGCTTCAAAAGACCACCTGAAGGATAGTGACAGTCTTCTCCTCTATCATCTTTCCACCACACCAACCCATTGCAGTAATTAAATCTTCTATTTTGATGCCAGTAGGTGGCATTGCTTACTCTCTTAAATCCCTGAAAGTTAAGCAAAACACTGGGCCTTGCCTTCAGAGGTCCCCTCTAGAAAGTCTCACAACCTTTCCCAATACAGCAACAGCATCCAAATCTAGTGTCTAAATATAGGCTGGAAATTAATCTGGTGTCTAACCACCAGAAGAATGCAGTTGTGTGAACACTTCCCTACTGGAAATACGGAGGCAGAAAAACTAGGTAGTTTCATGCTGTAACTTGATAAATTTGTGAGCAGGGTGGCATGGTGTGGCTACCTGTGATATTAAAGAACTGCCGTCCATGAGCTTGTTCATTTCTACAGTGGTGTGCTAATGCAATCTGCTTGATAGAGTTGGGTCACTGGCAATTACAACATCATCTTGCACTGCGATGCAACCATGGTTGCAATCACATTGTGTAACTCCATGGCACAGTCTGTCAAAGATGTGGCTGTGCCATTGCTCTTCCCAATGGATAGCCATTCCGTGTCCTGGAAATAAAGCACAGGGACACCATCTCTCTATCATAAAAGGGCTGGAGAGAGTTTTCGAAGTGGATGTTGAAACTTCCTGGGTTTGGCACTGCAAATGCAACTCTGCCGAGAATCAGCGCTCCAGGAAAGGGAAATTGGAGAATTAGGGATGGCTATGTTGTCATCGCAGGAGACAGGCTGCTGGGAGTGGAGGGGTGTATGAGGAGAAAGGCAAACAGTACAAAGGCAACTGGAAGTCTAAGTGGTAAACTTCCACAATATTGTCCTGCATCCAG
>JASSUY010019609.1:3863-78422 GCA_032466535.1 Forpus xanthops
AAAGGAAGAGAACTTTCAGGCTCTCTTATTCAATCTCAGTAGTAGGGTTTTTTTTTTTTGGGGGGGGGTGTTGTTGTTTTGACTTTTTTTAGCGATGGAAGTTGTCCACTTTGTTGTGGGGGGTTGAAGAAGGATGCAAATAAAATTAATCGGCCCCTTGTCTGGGGCCGGGGGTGGTGGCCCGGTCCGGTCCCTCCCTGAGCGGCCAGGCAGAGTTTCCATCCGGCCCCGGAGCTGTTCGTCTCAACCCAGATTAGGTTGGATTAACTTTTTAAGTGGCGGGCGGCGCAAACTATTAGAGAGAGCAGAGTGCTACCGTTATTACGGGAAAGAAACTGCTTTCCGAGAAGAAAAAGGTGAATAAACCAAAAGCCCGGCTAAGGGTCTAGAGTAAATAAATAGACCCAATACCGAAACAACTGGACGCGATCATTTCCATATCTAAGCAGAACAGAAACAATCTCCTTTATCCATGGCTGCAGCAGAGCAAACAGAAGCGCCGACATGGGAGAGTAAAGGGACAGCTCTTCTGAAGGAAAAAATAAATTTGTATTGTTCCGTAAAATTGTGAATCATTTTCTACTTGGGAAAAAAAAAAAAGGGGGGGGGGGAATGATAATAAATTAAGGAAATAAAAAATGCGGAGCGGGGTTTTATTCAGCTTTCGGCGTAGTACCCGGAAACGGGAGGGGGGGACCGAGGCCCCGCGCCGTAGGGGCACCTCGGCACGGTCGCCCGGGCTCTGCGGGGCCGGAACGCAGGGCTGTCCGTCGCACACCGACCCCTCCGAGTCTTTCCCGACGCGTTGTAAAGACAGGAAGGGAAAGGCCTGGCGGTGTCCAGCGTGCCGACTCGACCCTGCAGGCTCTCGCCGTTGCGATTTCCACGCGAGTTTTATGGAGTTTGGGGAAAGAAATAAAAAGAAGGTTGGCCCCGCTCCGCCGGGGCGGAGTCCGGCCGCTGCCGGCTTGATCCCGGCCCCTGGCTGCCTGGGGTCTCCGCCGGGCTGCGGCCCCGGGGCTCCCGCTTAACCGCCGCCGCTCCCGGCTCACTGCTGGGCGAGCACCAACTTCCCGCCGATACCAGAGCCCTCCCGCGTGTCCCGGGGCTGCCGTGTGCCCCGTCCCCTCTCGGCTGACTGCAGCGGGGACTGAGGCTTTCCAGTTAATTTACTTCTGCACGGAGACCCAGCTGGACACCAGTTGAAGCTGGTACCGGCAAAGTGGAATCGAGGGGGGAGGAGGAGGCCCAGCTCTGCTCGCTTGGTTGGGCTGGTTTTGTCTGGGGCGCTGGAGAAAAGAGCAGGTTATTCACACGAGCTCACCCCCTCTTTCCCCTTCGGGGCAGGTTTTGGAAGCCAAACCCGGCTTGGCGGAGAGGCGCAGCCTCCCGCTCCTCCAGGAGAGGACTTTTTACCAGGAGATCCAATAACTAGCTTCGGGATCGCTGCCATGGACATCGCGGTGAACAATTAGGAGATAAAATGTCAGCGGGCTTCACGGGGCGTGAAGCCCCCCAGTGCGTGGGACCTGGCAGCGATCAGCCGCAGTTTCAGCTCAGTCTTTCAAACACGCAGGAGTTTGCTGTGTGATGGTATAAACTCAGGGATAACGACATTAAAGAAGTGCGGCACGACCCCATCTCAAGCTGCAGGCGGGCCAGTAGGGCCTCTTTCGGAACACCCCGCACTGTGGGCCGGGCCGAAAGTTCCGCGAGGAGTAAGCAGCAGCGTAAGTGGTCCTTGGCTGAGTGGCGAGAGACCACCGCAGGCTGGTCCCCAAATCTCCCTTCGCAAACAGTTCTTGGTTATCCTTTCTCTGTAACAGAGCCCGTGGTTTTAAACCACATACATATGCGGGATTTCCCTGCTCAGAGGATAAAAAGGGACTGTTTCTGGGTTTGCTCTGCCTCAGTCCCTGCCATGTGCCTTTCCTGGGACGCAGGAGATAACGCGGAGGGAAATTTCTGGCTGTTCAACCGCAGTGTGCCGAAAGCATCCTCCCTGCTTTTCCAAATGCCGCTGCTTTGCCGAGCAACTTCACAACGGGAACCCGCTGCGGTCCTTCTCCAGCCCAAAAAGCAGCGCTGCGGGCGGAGGAAATTTCTTTTGCCCTCCGACAGACCCCGGGGAGGGTTCCGCTCCAACGCCCTGCGACAGTGTCGGCACATGGAGGCATCGGGAAGGGAGAGAGATAAGGGAGGCACGGAAAGGAAAATGGGGCGGGAAGCCAGCCCTGCTGCCCGTTTCCCGCTCCCGGACGGCAGCTGCTTCCCGCTGGAGACATGCATATGGATGCAGGACATATGGACGCTGGCAGGATCTGCACTGCAGTGCCGCAGGTCCCAGAGGCCGCAGCCCGGGCTTCGCTCCGGGGGATGCGGGGGACAAGGGGAAGAGGCCGGCCGGCAGGAGAGGCGGCAGGGGAGGAAGGAAAAGCTCCATCCTCGCTGGGAAGAGAAGCGGCCACTCTCCTCAGGGCATGTGCGGGGGATGTCCCGGTCCCTACGCCGCTGTCACCCGGTCCCCCACAGGCCCTACACCAGGGCTGTCACAACCCGGAGGCCTTCGGGCTCTTCCATCGCGGCAGCAACTCCCACCCAGAGCATGTGCAGCAGGGGAACGAATGCCTGTGCCCCCGCCAGAGAGATGTCCAGACTGACAGCCACTCGGGACAAGCAGACCACTTCAACGGGTGACACCTCCCACCCTTCCCCTCACGCGTATTCGCCTTTCATGAGCCCCTGAAATCCCGTTGTCCATCACTTCTCTCCCAATGATACTAATTTGTAACGCTTCCCATAGCAAGCACACACTCTGCCGCTCTCTGACGCCGTGATGTCGTTGCGTGCAAGACTTTTCATTATATCCGTGCCACCAGCCCCGAGGCTTTGCTTTCGGCACCCTTTCCCTCGGGACACGAGATATTCTGCAGCCCGGAGAAACCAGGGGTTAAAATGCGGGTGGTGGGCTCTCATCCCCCTGTCAGCCCTCCCAGAGCTCCCTTCCCGAACCGAGGCCACTGGGGGAGGGATGGGCGTCTGCAAGGAGATCCCGCTCTCGGAGCCGGCGTGACTGCACGCAGATTCAAAACCAAGATGAACTGCTCCCTCCTAATTGCAGCTCCGCGTCTGCCTTCTGCATCGATAGGTGTTTTCCAGATACAAGTTTCTGGCAGCGTGTACCAGCTGTTTGGAACAGCAGTTACAAGTCTCCGGGAGAGACGCAAACATCTGCCGGGGAGTGGGAGGCGGGCGGAGGGGATGCCGCAGGGAGCGGCGGGGATGCCGCAGGGAGCGGTGGGCATCCCGCACCCGCACCGCACCCGTACCGCACCCGCACAGCACCAGTGGCTCCGCGTTCCAGCAGACATGATTTATGAGAACGAAGTTATTTATATGACAACGACACGGGCAGGCAGCACTGCATCGCTGCGCGCTTCCGGGGGTTCAACCTCTGCCCATCGGCCCGGCTATGGTGGAGGCGGTCGGTGCCCTGCGTGGCGGGAGGGCTGCTGGGAGAGCCCGGCCCTGGCCCGGCGGCCATAGCCCGCTGCTGCACAACCAAGTGCATCCCTGCAATAACGGCCTCGATCATTTATTATAAGTCGTGTCAAGCGAGCCCATATAATTCATCTTTATGCAAATACATCAATGTCAAGCCATTAGTGTATTGCTCGGTTTTTTTATTAAAGTGCATTCTTTTTAATTCAGCTCGGTAAAATACGAGCCCTATTGCTCAAGAATTATAGCAACTATTAGAGTAACATATGGGCAACATGCACTCAGAAAATAAAAATCAACAGATAAAGTGGCAGGGTCACAACGGGGAGCAAACACTTAACAAAATGGTAGCGGGGTAATAGATTTTCCTCCCTCGCCCCAGGCTCTGGGGTGTCAGGAGGAGCCCGTTGGTTAGGTCTTGGGGCGGCCCTGCTCTGAGCCTTGAGCCATCTCCCCGGTCCCGGTCCTTTCCCCGCGGGGGCTGCAGGAGCGCAGACCTGCCCCACAGACACGCACCTCCGAGCTACCAGCCACCCCCTCGCTATCCCGGCTTTAATGAGAGAGTTGCCCACATCCTCATCACCCCAGCATGGTAATTGAGCAGATCTATTAACTTGTTACACTAGATTTGTTTAAAGAGACTATTACACAGTCATTTAATCAATTTGTTACACTGGAGGTCCTGACTTATGAGACACTTGCCGTATGATTCCTTAATGACTGAATTAATTTGTTTTAATAAAACCAACATTGTGTACAAGCACATTTCGAGAAATGTAATTTCTGAGACGGAACAGTCCAATGCTTCATCTGATTAGGTCTCTTCTATGGTTTATCAAAGTCGGGAGTTGCCGTCATAAACCGCATGTATGGGGTATTTTTCTTTTTTATAGCGTCATTAATTTAATATGGATCATTAGTTCTTTATACACATGCATGTTCTGACAAATGTACCCAATGAATAATGCACCTAATGTGTTTGGGCTCAAATGCATCACGCTATAAACAGAAACTGCAGCAAAAAAGAAATACTAATAAATAATAATAACAACAATTAATACTCAGCCGCCCTGTCCTCTCCCCACCTCGCTGTGCTCAAGGCCAGCGCGCCAGCGGAGGAGCAGGGGCGGCATCGGCGCACCGGGTCCACAGGGGCCGAGATAGTGAATTAACTTTGTCCGGAGAGCAGGTGTAGGACGAGAAAAATCGGGCTTGCTCCTGATGGAAACTGGCGTGTGAGGAATAACTGTAAATAAACACGAGGGTCCCGAAGAAAAGGAACTTGATGGTATTGATTATGTAAAATAATCGCCAGTTACGAATGTTAATGTACTATGTTAATGTACTGAAAATAGCCGGCTTTTAGGGTCTGACTTTGCTCGGAAGAAGGACCGAGCAGCCTCAACAAACGGGAACCGGGGCGACAGCAGCACTACCGGCACCGTTAACGACACAGCATCGCTGTAGCGGCGATGGCAACACGCCTGGCGCTCGGGGGCAGCGGGGCACCCATGGGCAGGCTGGCAGGGGCAGAAGCCGGCCAGAGCGGCTTGTGCAGGGGTGCAGAGGGGCCGCGGACAGCACGGGGACCGAGAACCCCCCAGGAGAGGGGCCAGTGCGTCCACGCGTGACACCCTCAGGCAGCAGTCCAGCGTTGAGATCGAAAACGACTTCTGCACGGAACACGCGGATGCCTAAGTATCAATCAGAGGAGACGTCTGAACAGATTGTTTTCGTCTAAATTCTTATATGTTGCCTTTAAAATTCTTTGTCCTGACAGTGTGGGTTTTTTTTTTAAACAATTTCCATCAGTGACCTTGCGATCCGGGAATCCAACTGGGCATCCACTTCTTTTTACACATGAGAATGCATTTCCCTCACCCCGGTGAACCATAAAGCTCAGTCCAAACCGTGACGGTGCTGCTATGAGGGGCACCTCCTGCCCCTAGTAAAGCAGCGCCCTGCCCCACGCCTTCCTCTGGGAAGGACAACACCAGGCGCAGAGCCTACCGAGCGGCTTGATGCTGCACACTGCGATATGTTACACGTAGCAGAAATGAAAATGAAAACCCGAGGAGGTTATTAAGGAGAAAGTATAACTAGATGGTGAAAACACATCTTAAGTGCGGCTTTCCATTCTCCTCAGCCGGTTTCTTACATACAGCCTGTCCTTTATCTTCAAAGCCACACCTTTTATCCCCTTTAAAAACATAGCCAGCGCATCCATCAGCATTGTATGCAGTAGGTGTATTTAAGTAAATGGATTCGACCTTTTGCCCATTTTAACAGATGCTGCTCTCTACCACCCCAAAAAAGCTTGTTTAAAGTTAACAACATTAAGCGTTGGAGGTCACAAGGCCAATTCAAGGTCATTTTAATTCTGGCTAAAGGTTAATTAGATCACTGCATTAAAGCAAGAATAGACTATACTCAACTTTACTCTAATGAGGACGGACAGGTTTTTTTTATATACCTTTTAACTGCTCCCTTTATGATAAGGATATAGGGTATATATATCAGAGAAGAGATCTTGCTGTCAGTTCCACAAATCGAGTTACAGGAGGTCCTCTGGCTTCACACCGGTACAGCATAAATGCAGCACTTGGTCTATTTTAATTCCTTTTTTTTTTTTTTGGCTTTTTCATTTGTGAGGTCAGGCAACTGTGCTTCCCGTTACTTTTTTCCCTGTCTCCTCCCAGAAAGCCCGAGGTTGCTCTGCTATGCTTTGAGGAGCATGTCCAAACATACACGGTGGAGATGTGATCATCAGGGCCAGCAGAATTCATGGATGGTGAGGCACTTGCCCGGGAGCTTCAACTCACAGAGCCAAAAAGCCTCATTTGTAAAATCCCACATTATCGTACTTACAAGCGCTGAACCAAATGGGAAAGTAGTTTCCAATCTGCAAAGTGTTACTGAGCTTTCATAACACTTTGCACAAAGGCAAATCCATTTTTTTTTTCTGAAGAGTTTATTAAACAGCAACAACAAAAATCTGGAGAGAAGGGACAAATGGAAAAGGGAGACCTCGTTTCAAGCTTGATTATTCTCTTCTGAGGAAAACCAAGGGCTTCTACCCTGATCCTCTTCCTCCCAGTCAATCCCCTTGCAGCTGGGCTGGCTGTTGCCCTGGTGTGGACTTCTCTCTGGATGGAGCTGTTCAGCTTTGAGACTGGAGCTGCATCAGAGCTGAGCAGAGAGGCCAGATGTCCTTTCTTTTTAGGTAAATACCCTCGCTGCTGGGCCTCTAGCTAAACATGACTCTTATCCTCAATCTCTTCCCGAATTGGATGTGTAATTCCAATTTCCTCTGGAGAAACTTTCTAGGGGAGAACTTAACCCAAATTACGGTTTCTAGGGGAAAGATGTGGTTTGACAGATAGACATTTTGCAAGCAAAAGTCTGCTTTGTAATGTTGAACTGTAATCAGCTCAACATTTAAATTTGAGCTGTAACATCTGGCTAGAAATATGGATTCATACTGACCATTAGAATACAGGCATTGGATGAATCCCTTACACGCAGGTGTAACCGTCTGGCTTACATTCCCAATACTTTCAGTCTGCCAGAACAATTGCTCAAGACCACTAGGGTAGACATGCTGCAAATCTCCCACTCTGACTGCAGAGAGTCACTGGGAAAGGCGAGACAACCTACGGCGATAAGGAGAGAGATATGGAAACACAGCAAGGAGTCAGTGCACCAGGCAAGTCACCCGAGGGAAACAAGTGAAGAAAAGGGAGCTGGAGGGCTCATTTGCCACACAGAACAATGGAAAACGTGAACGAATACTCGGTTCAGAGCAACTGGTCACTAACGCTATTTTCAGCTTAACAGCAGGGAGTGTGAATGGCACAGTACCTAGCGAGGTACGCACTAAAGCAACAGCCTGATCAGCTCCTTCTTCGCATACTTCTGAGTACCGAAGAAATGTACTGAAATCAGGATTGGGTTTTGGGCCATTTATGACCAGCGAAAGGGCTAGATTGATCAGATAATTTATTTAGAATAAATAATTCAATTGCATTTGCTCGGGCTGTTCACTTGTGAGTCAGTAAGGCTGCATCACCACACATCTGTCAGAGTCCTCACTTCCTAAATTTAGTTGTGCTGCTACTGAAATTATAACACAATCATTAAGTTTAAAGCTATTCTCTTTTCTTTGTATTGATACAGTGATTTCAGATGCTCACAGCTTCCAGACCATAGCAAAATATATCAGTAGGAGAGAGAATTCCTCTTTTCGATTTTGCCTCGTATTTTTAAACGTGTTGCTTTATTAAAACAGTATTATCCTCAGCGCAGGCTGCTGGCCTCCTGCTGCCACTGCACGCTACATCACTGGTCCCTTTTACCCTCCTCCCATAACCACCGACTGGACCTCACCCTGAGACTGCCTTCACATACTGTTTGCATGCAGACCCGTTGCAGGGTAGGGTTAGCTCTTGGCTGTGCCAGCCTCCTTCTTCCTCAGTACTTCCAACAGCGCTAATTCAAACAAGCACTTGCCCCATCTTCTGCTTTCCTGCTAGTGGAGGTGACTCAGACACATGCCACAGATTACACCTTCACTGAACTTTCCTTCCCCAATTGCCTTAGCCTGTGAAGAAACACACTTCAGTACTTTTTTAGTGATATGATGTTTGTAGACAATGACCCTCTGGAAGAAGAGCAAAATGTACCACACTCTTCCTCACATCCTGAGGAGGCATATACAGAGGATTGTTGCTTGGTTTCTCTCTTGTTTTAAGCAGTTTTTTTTTTTTTTTCACAGTACAAGGTTTTCCAGAATCTCACTAACTGCCATACTGAAAAAATAAACTGATAAAATTCATAATTGCAATGTCCAGCTCTAATATATATATACATATATATAATAGATAAATAGACATGTTTGTAAAATAAACCTTCACCTATCGAGGCATATCCCTGCACGCAACTTTATTTGAATAGCTGTTAATAGCTAACATTCCCCAAGGAGGCCACCAGAAAGAATGTCAGGGGCCCAGCTGGTAACCCAGCTGAATACCTGACTATTTAAGGTACTCTGGAGCTGCATGAATCAGAAGGAAAACAGCTCCCCCTACCCATTTTATTAGAAGGCAATAAAATCTGGTGGTGTCTCATTAAATTTAATGAGTCTTCATAAAATAACCATTACACTGTGGAGGTAATGAAAAGAATAACTATGATGGTTAGTAAATAAACCAGCAAGGGTGATACTATTGGATGTCCCAGATAGCTACCAGGTATCAAACAGGTAAATGACTCTTAGAATGAGCAATGCTACCTTACACCCCTTTGCAGTAATTGATGTCTTCTATATCAGTTCTGAGGAATTTATAACCCCTCTTCCTTTATGACATCAGTTTGTTCAATGCAATGCCATTTGTTTTGATAGCTCTAGGTTGGATGTGTAAAACCCTGAACAAATCAGAGCACAGATAACCTTAAAACTAGATGCAAATTTCCATGTGTGTCTATGGCTGCTATGTGCCTCCATTTCTGAAGTTTCTTTGAAATGACCCATCAGTTCTGAAAGTGTCATTACAGGAGTTTCTAGGACAAAATCCTCACTTGATATAAATCAGTGTCATCCCACTCTACAAATTCTGTAATCATGGCAACAGCTGCAGTCACCAAGAATAAAAAAGGTGGCCACGAATCCAAGTCTTTCTTACCTAGCTTATGCATGCCACAAAAATGAGAGTTAAGCTAATTATGGGATCAACTAAACTGAGAGTTTATGACTGTTCATAAAAAAGCAAGAAGGGATGAGTAGAAGCTAGCATAAAACTCCAGAAGGTTGCTGTGGAAAATGAGACTTTTGCATTTCCCATTTCACTTGAAATGTCACAAGGAAAGATTTTAGCACAGTGTGACTATTCATGGGAGGAAATGAGTAGGATCTGATCTGCGGGTTTATTTCTATGTCATGTTTCCTTCTGAAACTCCTCTTGCTGCAGTCAACCCTAGGATTATTACTAATTCAGTTGCTTAAACAGACATTATGTGAAGGTATAATGTGTCAGAGCTATCTACAGTATTTATTTCTGGATTTAACTGTGGAACCAAAACACAAAAACTGAAGCTTAATTTTTGTTTATATTTGTTTGGGGTCTTTTTTAACATATGCATCATAAGCATCCAAAAGTGTCAAGTGGTAATGGGGCTGAAGTTATGCTCTTTTGTGTAGATCATCTGTCTAGAGGTGATTAATTTGTTGAAATTCACAGCTCTCACCTACAAAAAGGACTTAAAATGTGCATGTGTGCTTCTCTTTTGGGACATACCATGTAGAAAACTGAACTGTGAAATTAGTACGTTTTTTTAATATATATATATTTTGTATCCTGAAACAAGCATAATGGACAACTGCTCAGATGTCTCCCAGTCCAGTGATCTTGTACTGCCCTATGTAAAACAGGGGCAGTAGAAGTCTAACCTAACAACTTCTAGAGGAGGCAATATCCAAAACACACCACCAGATCTCATTCCTCACCCCTGCTTGGCTGCTTCTCTCCTGTCTCAGCTGAAAGGGATGCAAAACTTTCCTCCATTGCTGTCTTCCTGCTCTCTCATCCAAGAGAAAGATGGGCAGAGCTAGACCATCCCATGGTCCTGCCTTTCTGTACTCTTGTATGTGCTTCTTGCTTGCTTGCTCTAGCATGGGACTCAACATGGGAGTACAGAACCATGTACATCTGGGCATAGACTGCTCCTCTGTGGGAAGAGACCATTGTGCCAATGCAGTGGCATGGAAAGTGGTCTTAACAGTGAGCCTGCTGGCTAACCCAGAAGCTATTTCTTGTCAATTCACAGTCATTATTGTTATTTTATGGTAGAGGCAGTGCAATTTTTGTTGAATTATAAATATTGCAGATCTATTTTTTCCTCCCCCTCCTCAGCAGTTCCCAAAGACATGTAAACCCATAGTGTGATTGCTCCCTAATCTAGTTGAGGTGATGAAACGGTGCCAAAACTCTCATTGCAATTTCATTAGCATATTCATGAGTCGCACTTTTGCAGTGTTGCAGAAACAACACAAATTGGTTTGTGAATTGTGAACTCCCCCTTCTTTGCCATCATCGTCATCTTTTTCTTCAGAATCACAAATTGTGGATTAGCAAGGCAAGTGTGTTTGGGTGACTTTTGGACCTGACCACTCAAGTTTGTTGATGCGCCTCTCTGGTTCTCACTGTAGTTTTCCTCTTTACCTGCCATTTGTGTGTCTGTGGATTGAGAAGCAGGGTAGCCATAGGGTTTCCTGGCTCTGTCAACCTGGCCAACTGGCTTCACTATCACAGTTCCGTTTCCTCACCAATAACAGTTGTAACCATGTTACTTGCAAAAAGGATGAAATGCAACAGGGATAGGTGGTCCCAGTTTTCAGATGAAAGGTACTAAAGAACTCAGAAGGTTCTTATGCAGTTTAAAAGCAAATGTGTCCTGTGTAAGAGTGCGTTAGGATTGGTGGAACCCTCCCACAGCAATGTATCCCTTCCCTCGCCTGTCAGCTAATACAAACCTCTAAATCTGCTGCCAAAAAATGGAGTCAGCTTCTGGGAAATACCTCCATCAAGCCTGACAGGTAGGTGAGTACAGGCTGTCTGGAAACATGGTAGCTGCTGTGGAAAAGACAGCAACCTTTACAGAGCCATTGCTATCCTCCTTGTAAGGAGTCCTTGGCACAGCCACCAGGTACCCTTGGCAGGTGTAGATATCTGTCCTGGCCACCATTTGCTGCATGATAATAGGCAGGATGCCATGTAAGGGACATGAGCTGAGATGAAAGCTACCTGAAGGAATGGGAAAGATTATGCCACTTCTCTCTAGGATTGTATAAAACAGTAATAGAAAAGAGAAATCCACCACTGTAAAAACACACAGAAAGGTTATGTCAGAGGAGGCTGCTGTATGCAACATTAGGCTAATGACACCATGCCAAGCTGCTCCAGCAGTACATTGGAGTACCATACCCACTCCTCGAGCATACACGCCTGCAGCTGATTTCACAATAAGCCAGCAACTTTTAAATATTTTCTACTCCAACTAAGATCCAAAGAGACCTATTTATTAATTTAGCAGAAGCTATAATTACATCCATAAGATGTTACCCTGGTACTGCTTTTGGAAAGCTTGAGGAGCATCATGGAGCTCCATGGAAGCCACCACTGAGAAGAAGGGGTGAGAATGTTGTTTCTGGGGGGCTTCTCACAGCTAACAGTCCTCTTCTGTGCAAGCCAAACCTGATAGGAACAGTGGACGTGAAAAACATTTGTAATGGCAGTCTTTCACATGGAACTAGATTTAATTCTTCTGTGGAAAGATCACTTTAGACTCGCATTGTTCACATGAAATAATGAAAATTTACTGATTTAATTAGAGCTCAGTTTTTCAGTCTGTGCTTTCTATATTGTTGAAATTGCATTTAGCATGGGACAAAACTATCAATAGATAAAGCAATTTAAAAGACACTGCTATAGAACATATTCTCTTCCCCTTTTCCTCTGCCAGTTTCAATTCATTGCTCAATTTAAGTATGGAAATAATGTTTGTCAAAGATTTCCTGACACATGAATTCCACTTAAAAAAAAAAAAAGGCAGAAAAAGGAAGATAAAAAAAAAAAAAAGAAAAAAAAAAAGAAAAAAGAAAAAGAAAGACCAGGGCATAACCTGCTTGTACTCCTAACCCATTTATGGTACAATATACAGATAATCCAATCTACTGCTGGAAACAAGGCTTGTGCAGTTATGCTCCACTACTTCACAATGCTTTACTTAAAACTTGATAGTTTTCTCATATTTTCTTTCTCCTTGAACAGACAAAGTGGATTGGGCAAGTCCTAGCTGACAGAAATAACAGTTGACTCCTGAGCATTAGCTTTCTGAGGTTTTACATGGGAGCTGTGAGTTCAATTGAGGGAAAACGAGGACTTGGTTTGTGTGATCACACAACTGTGAGGGCAGGGAAGCAAGTCCCACTACTGGGCTGCAGAGCAGGACAGGAACAGGTCACAGGTCTGATGATCAGGTTCTGCTCCCTCCAGGCAACAGCCCCACCAAAAAGCCAAATGAACACAGACAGAATTATGACTTCCGGCTTTTTGCTCATTCAGGAAAAAGCCTGATATGCAGTTCTTGCTATTCAATTAACAGATAGTTCTGTGTAGATGAGGTACTTAGTAACATGGGTTAGTGGTGGACTTGGCAGTCCTGGAGTAAAGGCTGGACTTGATGATCTTAAAGGTCTTTTCCAACCTGGCTGATTCTAAGATTCTGTCATTCATTGCTACTGAAGATGGGAAATAACTACAACACACCAGCAACCCAGGAATGGGTGCTCAGCCCTGCAGCAAGACAGCTGGCAGCAGGACTAGTGATTTCGACTCACAAGTCCCATGAGAAAACCAAGGCAATTCTCCCAGTTTTCTAGCACATGTTCAGTCACAAAATGTGTTACTTCCCAATTTGAGCGACATAGGGTGAAAACTGAAATAATTTTTCTGTCTTCACTAGCATAATGTGAATAGTAAAGTGAGTCTAAATGAGGAAAATCCAAAATGTAAAACCTTAGAAAACTTACATTCTTTCTTCAGAGGTATAATCTGGTCATATAACATGTCATCTGTAGCGTCACCGCTGGCAAAGTCCGCTCATTTAAACAATAATTCATCTTGATACTTATATTTGTGCAAGAAAGACAGCGCCAGTTGTGTCTCACAGAGCTGCATGATTTTTCTGTTGGCACCTACAGGAACCAAGGGGAGCTTTCCCTGGAGTAAGTTTTTTTCACTGTCTGTTTGCAGTAAAGAAGCCTTTCCAAGTGAGCTGACATCCATCCTTAAATTACCTCCCCATGTAGAGTGTCTGTGCTGTATAGTAGAAGACTGCTCATTTCTCATATTGATTTACACAAGGGAGGGTAGTGAACATACAATTAATAGTTGACTTCATTGGAAGCCAGCTGTTAGCCCCATAATTTACAACAGGAACAGTTTAAGAATAAGAATTATACTTGTAGAAACTGTATTTCTGGGTTTTAAAGGTCAAATCCAGCTTCCCCTAGGGTTCTTATGGACCCTAATGGTTTGAAAATGAAGATATGTGCTTGTGCACACCAACAAAAGTTTCACGTCTTGCATGAATGACTTATGGGACACATGATCTTTACCATAGGAACAGATATTTTCTGAAGCCAAATATGAAATGGTGCTGTTAAATCTGAGTGTTCTCCAGCTTTGCTTCTGCGACAGGTCTGAATTTCCTTGGCACTAATCCAACAAGGTTTTCTTTCAGAAAAACACCAATGCCTATGTCTAAATCCTACTGGAGTTGAGCATCTGCTTAGCTGCTTCTGCTTTCCTGCAAGGAGGGCGTTCAGGGGCACACCAGAGCAACAGTAATGGAAACCCAGCCGTGTGAACCTCTAGACAACCCGAGTTTCAAACGCATGACTTCAAGCAGGAGCAAAGTTGCAGAGACTCAAATAAAAGCCCTTCTGTCCAGGGAAAATGAGTGACTGCAAACAAGCAAATCTTCTTCTTTTAACTCTTACTTTTACAGGATTTAAGGAGCCAAGGGAAATATTTATAAGAACACCCAGGTCTTGCTGTAAATCACAGCCCCCTCAATTCTTCAGCACAGCTGAAAACCCTCTGCCCAGCTCTGGATTCCAGGCCAGGGTGTGAGGGTCTTGGATGCAGCATTACTCCCTGCACCATCATTTCCACAGGAAGGAACTGGACACATGAGCCAGAAAGTGGTTCACATTGCCCAGCATCGCTCAAGTACCCCTGTGGTAGCAGCATAGTGGTCAGTTAATCATCCTTGGATATAACTGAAATTCTGCCCATATAGAATATAGGTACTGCACTTTTGTGAAGAAACATAAGCACTAATTACTGCATTTCATTGTTCTTATGTGTGTTTTCCCATAAATGCAATGAAACAATGAAAAGTATTTTATGTGCAACAGCTTTATGTGTGTTTACATGCTAACAAAGATATTTACATTCACATATGGATATCTACATACACACATGAACAAGAAGCAAAGGGAGGAAATTTTGGGAAATTATTAGCAAGCACACTAGAAAAAGCTGGTTGAACACATAACAGTGCAATATCACCACGCTGATCCCAAACCGAGACACAAGGTCAGACTCAGATTCCAAATATCAGCTATTATCTGTAACCTAATGCAATAAGAAACTGGTAATATATTAAAGTTTATATAGATGCAGGTATCTGAAATGTGACTGAATGCAATGTTTCCAAAGGTGTGCATGTGAGAGTATGCTCTTTAAACCCTCTCTTCAAGCCTTGCTTCAGTAGACAAGTTGGAGGCCTTGCTCAAAATACTGGGTATCCCTCTAATGTCTGCATAACATAAATAAATACTTATTTCCCAACTATTAAACTAAGCTGTGTTGAGTGGTTCATTTTTAGGCTACTACGCTAAAACAATGCATACTCTGTATTTTTTCCATTTGAATATTGTTTGTATGTGCTGAAATGAAGCTATGTAACACAGCTTAGCTTTGCAACCAACAGATTAATTAATTGACAGATTCTTCCTCAATATATCAGGTCAAATATTAAATAGCGTTTAATTTGCTGATGCCCTTGAAGCTCGAACATCATTTCCATGTGTCGTCATATCAGGAATTCATCCTAGAAGGTCACATATTAATACTTCGTGCATGTTTTGAACACACTTTCCTCAGCCTCTGTAAAAGTAAGCATTAGAAAGTTAAATGCCCTGCACTGCAAATAAACCGGCCTCTGTTCCCAGGTCTGATAACCTAAAGGGTGCCATTACTTCACACATTCTTCTTTCTGGTGTCACATAAACCACAGGGAATATTGAAAAGAAGATAAGAGAAGAATGAACCTTTTGCAGGACCAAAAGCCAGTACTCTACATACAGGAAATGAAACCTGGGAGAGTTTCAGGGGTTGGCAAAGAAAGCCCAGTGATCGCAAGTTACCTAACATAAAAGTCAGTCCCACACAACTTTTCATCTCAGTATTTTTAACATGAAAGATAAAATGCCTACGTCCTCTCAAAGGACCTATCATGCACAGCAGTGAACTGAGCCCAGGCTTTGGTGTTCCCTGAAGCAGCAGGTTGTCAAAACAACTTCTTTGTATGGCTATTTCTGGAGGTGAGTTCAGAAGAAGACGTAGTTCTGCCAAGAAGGACTGAGGAGCACCTGAAGATTTTTAGCCTTATGTGGCAGACTCAAAAGTGCTGAAACCTTGCAGGAGGTTGGGATAAGTGTCTGTGTTTTGTGGCTCACCCCAGCCACTTTTGAATATAGCTTGTCTGCGGGCAGGCTACTTCCAAGGGCAGCATCAGTTAGCAGTGCTGTGGGGAATGGATATTAGGTAAAAGTCTTCACTGAAAGGGCTGTCAAGCATTGGAACAGGCTGCCCAGGGAAATGCTGTAAATCACCATCCCTGGAGGTATTTTAAAGAAGTATAAATGTGGCACTTAGGTACATGGTTTAGTGGTGGCTTTGAAGGTGCTGGGTTAACGGTTGGATTTGACGATCTTAAAAGTCTTTTATAACCTAAATGATTCTATGGATCTATGCCTACTCCCTTTTGTCTGAGCTTAGCATCAGCAAAACCCTTTTGGCTCTAGGGAGGGGTGAGTAGGTTTTTACATGGGTGCTCTCCACTGCTAACTGCCAGGATCCTGCCAGGCAGCAGGACAGCCAATGGAGCCAAGTGCAACAGTCAGAATAACAAACAGAGATTCCACATGATTAAAAGAAAAGCTTTTCAGAGTTAATATTAGGTTGAGCAGAACACAGGGTCACAGGCTGAATTAACCCTGAAAGAACTGGGTAGGATTTTAAATAACTTTTCTAGCTCCTGACTATGACCAAATACTCTGGCGATTTGGGGAAAAAGATGTATGTTTTTGTCATTCATGTTATTATCTTTGTATATTTAACAGTGTTGCTCATTAATGAATTTAAACCTCTCCAGGCAAAAGGGAAAGCCAGTCTCTTTATTGACTTCGGTGGACTTTGTATTAGTCCGTTTTGATAACAAAAGGTGCAGCTTGCTCACTAGCCCTATGCTTATGGTGTCAGCCTCCAGGAAAGAGCACCATTATAGGATTACCTGTTTGGCTGCACGGTCTTCTTGGGAAATGGGGAGGAACAAAGCTGGATCTTCTGCTTTGGCCTACAGCCCTAAAAAATTCAAGCATAGTTCTGCTTGCCAGATATTAAGAACATGAGACAAAATTATCTTTCACTGCCATGAAAGTTTTCTTATAAGAGAAGGAAGCTGGACATTAAAACAACTGGGTTTGGAAGGAATCCTTTTCAATCCTTCTATCAGCCTCTTCAGAGGTGCTTAATTTAGGGCACAGGGAAGACATAGCAGAGGTGCTACATCAACAGAAGATTTCTTGCTGTGTCCAGTGGGTGCTGAACCATCTCCTGATTTTGGGTTTCTCTCAAAAAGGCTTCCCTTTGAGCAAGAAAATGAGACGTGCTGTGGTTTCATGTCTCCAAGCCAGCTGAAAGACTTTGCATAATCATAAGGGTTATTCTATAATCATTAATAATCATTCCAATAATGGTTATTTTATAATCATTAACAGTGAGAATGGGGGCATTGGCAAAGGAAAGGAAGTTCCTTGCAAATGAGATTAATAACTCAAACTAAGAATTTCTGCACTCTAGCTCAAAGCCTGTGGCTCATTCTTTGGACGTATTCATCCAGCTAATGTAAAGTAGACTTTTGATTAGAAAAGTGTGAGACAAAGCCAAAGTTTTGGTGCCTATGTTCTTACCCTTTATTTGGAATTAGGTCCTTTTTCTGGTGATGGAATCATGCTACTTGCTTTTTTGCTGATTGTTTTAGGTTTTTTATTGATCTTACTCCAGATCCTATTTCGGGGCTTTCGCAGAGTTTAAGCAAAGAACTAATGCATGACTGCTTCCTCTTAGAAGTCCAAACTGGGGTAGAATGCATGGCTCTATCAGACAAGTTCTGCAATAATCGAGTGCCATACTTCTGTAGAGAAGCCATGACAATTCACAGCAGCACAAGGCTCATTACCAAAAGTCTCCAAGGTGCACAGTATTGGGGTATAAATTAAAATTGCTCTATGCACCTCCTTACCTATACTTAGGAGAGGTACACTTCTGCTTCACTAGTGGTTATTTGATTCCAGTGGAAAAATTTTACCAGCTTGAAAGAAATTCTGATTTCTGTGGCCATCACTGGTTGAGTGATCACCTCCTAGCACTCCCTGATCTTGGCAGCATTGCAAAGACCATGCTTTCAACAGACAAATGATTCTCAGATAGTTTTTCCAGACATATTAGGCACAAACATTATTTGCTTCTATACTGGGCTTGCTAACTCTCATGGAAATCGTGTTATTTCTTCTGGATGTGACCAGCAGAGTTGCACAAGGACTTCAAAGAACTCTACGGAAATCACTAGACAGGATGGGATACCTGATTTTTCAAAACCACGCCATAGAATCATAGAATGTAACTAAGTTGGAAAAGACCTTTAAGATCAAGTCCAACCTCCAGCACGTTACGGGATAGTAAACTATGGTAGTAAGCCATGGGAAGGCAGGGCAAGATGAAGCAGAAAATGCAAAGATACATAAATAAACTCTATCGAAATCAATGTGCATCTTGAATTAGAGGAATCTGAAGCATTTTGTAAGTATGAAAACAGAGAGATGGACCCTCCCTCGTACAAGGTGGTAGAGTGTGAGTGCAGCCAAGCAATACTGACTCAACACGCCAGTGGGGAGCCTGGTCTAGGACAGGGACTAGGAACCTAAAGCCAGGAAGAGGGAGAAGGACGGGTGACCCAGCAAGGGCTCCCAAAGACATGGCAGCTCCTAAACTGGTGTCAGACAGATATCTGAGACGAATTTCCTTCACTAGACCAAAGCAGATTTTGGGGAGCCCCTGTGAACAGCTGAGAGGTGACACACACAAATAATAGCAAGGGCAATCCCTATTAGGTATGAGCAGAAAAATCTTCAAGATGGCCAGGCTCAAACCTGGGAAGAGGGACCCAGAGGGTTTGCAGGATGTCCACCCATGGACAGGCTAGTGGATGGAATGAAGCCCTGAGCCTGACTTTGATGTGAGCACAGGGCTCAGCTGGATAGTCCCCAGACATCCATTGGGCTAAATTGTTCTCTGATTTCAGCCAAATATTTTCTGAATCCATGTCAGGCTCACAGAAAAATTTTGGTTAACATTTGATTAATATTTTTCAACATGCTCACATTTCTTTTTTCTTTTCTATTTTTTTTTTATTTGGAAATATTTAATTTGACAGAACATATTTTGTTTCATTACAACAAACTTGATAATGAATTAAATACTTAATTTTTGGTCAAAAAAATTCCATTCTGTTTGATCCTACAAGACTTTTGATGGATCTTTTCTCATTTGCTGAAAATTTGAGTATCTTTGTTTCTGACTAATCCGAAATACCCTTTCAATATTCTACAGCACATCAGAATTGAAGGAAGAGTAGGTGCACAGTTTACCTACAATATTAACTCCTGCAAACAGCCCTTCTGGAAGAGAAGATAAAGAGAGGTATTTGGCCAAAGCTTTGTGTTGCAGTGTGTCAGATTCATTTGGCTTCCTTCAATTATTTTTTAACATGAGTTTGAACTGCTTGCAGGTGTACATGCACATACCCACATACACACCACCAACACACTTCACACAGCCAGAATAATTAATGTGGTCTCCCTGTGTGCAGCTGGTAAAGGACTGAATCCAAGTCACCTGCTGGGTCAAGAAAACTAAATACAAAAAGATGGAAAACCATAAAAATTACGCCAAAGCATTGGAGAGAAGCAAGATTAGCACGGCTCAACCCCTTTTGGGAGCGTACCATAAAGAGGTGCTGATTGCTCGCATCCCAGTCGCTAAGACAAAGGGCAGCACAGACAGGACATACTAACGAGGGCAGTAATGACCAAGGAGCCACCGGCTGCGAACTGAGCCGTGGATCATGCCGGCAACACAGGAGTTTTCCTTGTCTCCCTCTTCCTTTTCAAGATTGATTTTCTTCTGATTGTTCAATTGCTGTTCATATTACAGCATCAGTGCTTCTCGTGCTGACTTACAATTGATCAGGGTGTATGCTCCCTCCTAACCATGGTTTTTCTTTTTCCTAAGCATCCAACCTTCATCTTTGCTTAATGGAAGAGATATACCCCAAAAATTTACCCAGGGTTTTGTTAATCTTGTTTGCTTGTTTTATTTTCTTCCCCTCCCGCCCCTGCCAACAAAAGAGTTGTCAAAAGCAATGTTTATAATAATTTAACGGATAATTTGCTTATTGTATATTAATCATTCTGCTGCGCCTGGGGTCCATGCTAGTGCTCCTCTACTAGAACAGTGATTCTGATCTCAATTAGATTATGTCTCTCTCCTTTACCTCCCCATAAATCATTCCGGCAAACTGAAATTAACAGCTACTGGAGCGCATTAATAATCTGCCTCACACATTGGAAAATGCATTAGCCGGAACCCTCCCATCACTCTGACTGTTAAGCACATCATTTTGTTTATGAAATATAAACATTTCATGGAAGAGCTCTCCCACATTTCTCTGGGCCTTGTGACAGCTAAAATGATTGCCCACAATTGCCAGTCAGTGAAGCGCCCAAATAAAGTTTGTTTAAAGCCACGGCTCTGTGACTGTCCTATTTTCTCAGGCATTAAAAAACTCGCATTTAAAATAAAATTCCTCTTTATCTGGGGAGAAAGGAAAAAGAATAGCTGTGTGTGCGTCGGGACTGTGCGGAGACAGATGTACAGTTTGCAAAGGCTCTGGTGTTTCAATATTTGGTTTTGCTTCACGTAGGAGGAAGCGCTGCCAAATTCTTTGCAAAATAAAGCTCCAGATAAATTATTTTAAGGATGATCTCATCAAAATGTTTCATTTCTGACAAACGGACGTTTTGATCAGCACACTGAATAATGTTCCAACTTGCATTTTAAAAGCTCAGTATCACATTATATAGTATGTTAAAATAAAATAAAAATCCCAAGGGTTTAATTTCAAAATGAAATATGAAAATGCACCATGTGAAGAACATCACAGCGGCACGTTATGACAACACTGAGTTTTCTGATGGTTTTCTTGCTGAGCAAAAAATAGCCAATAATTAAATTGCCTCCAATCCTGCTAGCTGCACAGTGGTAATACTTCCACTGCGCTGCCTTTTCCACTCAGCTCCAATTTCACATTTGCCACCAGTCGGAAATTTGGGATTTTATCTTTTTTTCACATGTGCATCTGGCATCTTAGGACCACAGGCAAACACACAGTGATGGCATTTCTCCCTTTCTGGGAAGTGGTAAGTCTAAACCTTTCTCAGATCATGGAGTGTTTTAATTTTGATCTTGGATGAGTTTGCCCATCAATACAGAATCTTGAATATACTGATTATATATTCATATATATATACTGATATATATACCCTAATCCAAAAGGTTTGATGCTTGGCTACTACTAGGGCGAAGACCACATAGATGAAATTAAGCAGCAAAAACCAGAGAATGTGCCATTGAAATATACCTTTAAGTCTTACGGGCCCTTAGATTGGTCTATATAGTTTACAAGGAATTTATGTCCATCTGCTTGGAACAACAAAACCAAGATAACTCATGCTGTATAATTGAAAACTTCCCATGTGACTCTATTTAGAAGTCAGAGACAGTACTTGATAAGCAAACTAATAGTACTGACAACACCTACACTTCCGCCTTTGCCAAACTCTATCAATACTGTAAATAAAGCTCTGTATTAAAACAGTTAGACCTGTGGCCACCTTTACTGGCTGTGGCGACTGTTGTCCACATATTATCTCATCTGTATGCATGGAAAGGTCAGAGTGAGCAAGCTTCTTGAAATGCATGCCTTCTCTAAACCTGGACTTCTGGGAGCATGCCGCCTTCCCAAAAGTGCTCATGCCCTTTGCTGAATCACAGCTCATGTGAGTGCAGCTGCTCAGGTATTGGTATGAGAATGGAGTTTGTAACTGTAAATTCTTGGGGGCATAAGTCAGGTCATTCTTGCTGGGCTGTATTCATCTTTGCACTGATAAACAATAAATAATTGTAATGAAGGGCAGTGTTTTTTAAATACAGGAATGAGCCCATTTTAAGATTTAGTTGAGTTTTGTTTATTATTCTCAAAATGCATTCGCAGCATATAGAGTAATGTCTCCAGAGAGCTGTTCTGCCATGGAATATTATGTGACTCTCTATCAATAAATGACACAGCTTATTACATGTTTTAAGTAAAAGAAATAATGGCTGCTCCTTGTGGAGTTATGCAATTAATTGCCTAATTATTTTGGTAAGTGTCACTACTAAAAGAAAAACATTGCTGAAGCTTTACGGGCAAATTGTCATCTGAACCAAGGGTGAAATTCTGGGGAAGAGCATATATGCTGTATATCTGCACCATATCAAAGTACTAAACTAATAAAAATGTCTTCGACTTGGGGAAAACTAAATTTGTTTCAATATAGGTAGCTCTTTATCAGTTATTTTTCCATATTTGCATTTCTGCTGCCTTACCATTTCTGATCTCTCCCGGGCTTTCTCCACTATGCTGACATGCATCTCGGTAGAACAGGGGTAGGAGAAAGGCAACCGTGACTTCTGCTGCTTGCAGCATGCACTGAGATTTTCTAAAGCACTGGGCCTTGGAGCCCCACAGTTGTGTGCACACGCTGTAAAACATATGTTGAGATAAGGGGCAGGAACTGTAGCACCTGCAAGGTAAACAAGCATACAGCATCCTTCCCAACACAGATTTAATGCTGGAATCCAGAATGTAGGGGGCTTAATACCTCAGGGTGAGTCATAGAACACCTCCTGTAATGATGATGGTTCACGGATCTCTCCCAAGTTACCAAACTTCCTATAATTAGGGACAGAAATGAAGGCATTGCTTCACAAAGGCTGACAGCAATGGCAGCAGTGGTCAATCAGTTTCCAGGCACAGAACTGCAAATGCTAGCACAAACTCCTGGTTCCAGTGGGGCTGTCATTCTTTCAAAAAACACAAGCGACCCTGCTTGCTCAACAAAAAAAGTCGGGATGAAGGAAACCAGAGAGTATAGTGCTACCTTGGCTTCAAGTTTGAGTCACGCAGCAGGAGACCACACCTCTCACAGTGGTGCAAACCCATCCACAGGAGCCTCAACTGGCTCCTGCAGCAGGATTTTCTAACTGCTGTGAGGATCCCAGAGGCTTTTACCACCTTTGTCAGAAATCACAATGTAAGGGTCACTTTGCATGGCCAGTGTGGTAGACGTCTTCCTACCTGCTGAGGATGACAGAGATGGGGGTCTTGGTTTAACAGGACCATACCCCCAAGCCAGAGGTCCTGTGTGTTTGTTCATTGATGGCTCTGGCTGTGTGCAAAATGTCACCAAGGAATCCAAGAGGTTCATGTTCTGAACAAGGAAGGAGAAAAGAGAAGCAGGGTTGAAAGAAATGGGGACAACTGTGAAGCTTTCCTGCAGACCCACTGTGAGATCCCCTGAGAGCACCACAGGAATTTCACATCTCACCTACAGAACCCATCAAAACAGACTTTCTTCGGAGGCATGCTTCAGGCTGGAGGAGGCAGCCAGGCCCATGAATCCAGCCTGCAGTTAGAGAGGGCTATGGAGGACTCTGTCACATAATTATCTTCATAAACCCATCAAGTTTCATTTTAAAGCTGGCCAGGGCTCAGTTCCTTCTTTTCCTATTAGAAGGCTCTTCCAGAGTCTCGTTCCTGCGCTGGCTAGAAATAACGTAATTGCTTAAATTTATTCACAGTCAGTTCAAAGCCATTTGTTCCTCTGCCAATATTGTTCTTTAGCTCAAACAGCTCTTTTCTACTGTGCAACAGGCAGCAAATTTCGGTGTCTCTGAATCCAGCTTCTGGGACGCATAAAGATTAGGCAGAGGCCAACTGCAGTAGACTTGGAGGTTACACAAACAGACAGATCTGGTTTGCTGCACGATTATAACTGTTAACTCATGTTACCAGGTGCTGCCTTACAACTTGACCAAAGCTAGATTAGCTGTATTTCCTAAAAGCCTCCAAGGAAGCAAGTTTCACCTGAAATGTGGGGGGAAAAGTTTAATGTTAGTGCAACGAGAGACTAGTTACTCTAACAAGTCAATTGCTTACCTTCGGGAGGAGTGCTGGGGAAAGGTCACTACTGCTTGTAGCATTTAATTGGAAGCACCACACTTCAAAAACATCATATGGTTACTCATGAGAGACATCAGTGCTTTATTTCATCTCCACCTAAAATGAAGTCAAATGATTTTTTCCACAGCCTCCTACGTGCTGGACGTAAGGCAGGCAGAAGCATGGCTTGCTGCAGTCTGTCACCTCTACTGTCCACTTCCACCTACTCCTTCCTACAGTCAGCTTATAGTTTAACAAGTAGTGCTTGCTTAGTATATATTTTCCTCTCTGAGATTGGTAGGTTGCTTTTGAGAAACGGCTGGCACTTGATGTTTATCAATGTTTTTCTCTCACTATGTAGGAGAAAGTATGAGGGACATATTTCATGATGAAGTGGGTTTCTAGTTAACAGGACAAAATGAAAGCCAAGCCATAGATCAGCATAATATGTCAAAAGAGAAAAGAGCTCAATTTATTATAAATGATATTCAAGTTATAAAAAACCCACAGTGCTAGAAATCAAGATCCTGATTTAGGAAAGTACTCCAAGATATGCTTAAAAATCAGGCATAAGCTTAAGTCCTACTGAAGTCAAAGAATATAATTGTTTTCTTCCATTAAAAAGATTACAAAAATATCTTTTATTTAGACACTTCTTTAATATTACACTCTGTTAACATTATGTTTACAGAGAAATGTGGTATTTTAACCCCCTCATAAAGTATTCTGGAAACATCTCTGACAAAATGCAACTTCACACACAATTTCTGGGCTGCATTAACATCAGGCCACTAGAAGATGAGTTGTAAGGTTGCAACATGCATGGGGAGCAGGGCTGAAACCCCCATGTGTAGTCAGGTTTTTATTGCCTGATTTGACCCTGAAAGGTTGAGGAGAGCTCTGTGCCTTCTGAAGTGAGCAAACACTGGGATCACAGAAGAACCGTGGTCATTGTGTTAGTTTTTACAAGGTAAGGGTTTTTTCCCACAGGAAAAATTTTGCCTGGAAGTTTCACACTTTGTCACTGCACACATCATCTTTGTCTACCTGAGTATTTATTACAGCAAATGCAGAGCACAAACGTCGCAGACTGTGTGTGTGTCAGGTCAGGTTTTTTTCATAACTATTGAGGGACTGAAGGTGTGAAATACTTTGGTGAAAGGATCCACCTAAAGACAACAGCTACTGAGAGCACACAGTAACTTTTAACCTGCTGTTTGTAAACAAATACAATGATAAGCCTATGGACAGCAGCTGTAATTTAAAGGGAGCATCTTACTAACTGCATACGCTAAATCAGCTACATCTGCCTTAGAAATAAATAGGGTTTGATGTAACTGCATCAAAACACGGAATTCATAACAATTTATCAGCAAACAGCAACACTATTTTATTATACAATAAAAAGATAACTGAAGTAGGAAATAACTCTTCTAGCTCTACACAGTACCCACACCCAGGATGGAGAACATCATTTGGCATTGGATTTCAAGAAACAAAAGTTGTAGGCAACTTTCTCTTGTCAGGCAAGACTCTGAACTGTGAACTTGTGTTTTCCAGGAAGACATGATCAGTTGATGAAGGTGAATAGATGGAGATGACGGACTTATAGCAGCTTCCCACAGTGCACACACATGAATTAAAATCTACAAATCCTCTCACCACCTCTTTGGTATCAGCAAAGGGTGTGATTCACATGCACTAATTTTTCAACAAAGCTGGACCAATATATAGCCATTTGCTGCCATCTCCTTATCACAGCAAGATCTCCTCCAAATAATACACCCTCTCTCTAACACTGCTTTACAACCATGGAGCTAAATAGGATGAGAGAGGCAACATCTGCACAAGGCTTAGATTGGCAAGAAAGGGTCACACATGACTGTATCTTTGCCTGTGTCATGTTAGAGAACAGCCTATGCTCACAGTACAGACCAGATGAGAGCATCACTGCAGAAATTCACATACCTAACATGCAGATATATTCCCTACACTAGTTTCTGAGCTTTATACACTAGATAGCTACAAAGTGAGACAAAAAAATTCACACCTGTCTCCACCAAAGTGGATAATCTCATGTGACGGGACTTGGATGAGGCTTTACTAGAGAGGTGAATCAAGCAAGTCGCTTGCACAGAAACAGGGCAAGGATATTTCCCCAGCTGTCTCTAGGGACCTACACCATCTCCTACCCAGTACTGTGTGCTCAGTGGGCCTCTTCCTCTAACCATTCCCTGCAAATACAGTGCCATCATAACTTTTACCACAGGATAGCTTTAGCAGTGGAACAACTTCAGGAGACCTGTAGGGCTGCACTTCTTCAGACCTCTTTTCTCACTCCTTCCCCATGACTGCTCTAATTTATAGGCCTAGTTTGGCCTCATATGATTTAATAGGATGGATTTTTCTTTTTCTAATTTATTGTCACTGAGGAGGTGTCTCTTGACCTTCAACTAAACAGCCCATGTGCAGCCTGGGCTGGTGAAATAAGCTTGCTAAGCTGGAGCCAAGCCTAAGTACAAGAGCTCATTAAAAACAAAGCAAGAAATCCATATTCCTACAGACTTAATTACACCAGCAGTTACAGTCACTGCCACTGTTCTGGCTTGGAAGTCCTCCCTGAGACCTGGGAACACAAGAACAGATTTGGGGCTTGTGACTTTGTGCACAATTGCAGAGGAGGCTGGGCAACCTAGGAGTTCCAGGGCTGCAGTCAAAGTATTTCCTTATGGAAGGGCAATCAGATATGCTCCATTTAACCTGCAGGCGTTAGCTGTTATGGACACAGACAGCTCTGCCACCGGGCACCAATAAATAACCCAACTTTGCTGTTAGTAGGAGCACTAGTGATCTAACTATTGTGGAAACTACCAGCCCACCTATGCCTAGACCCATTGGGACTTAGTGGATGCAGCTACAAATTTAGATAGTTGGGAAAGTGGCTTTGTCACAGGCTGCATGTGTGTGTATGTGTGTGTGTGCAGGATGGTGAACCATGCAGGGAGGTGTGTGACTGCACCAGCAGCTGCTCGCTGTGTTGCCCCACTACGCTTGTTTTAGCTGCCATAAATAAAAACATGAGCAGAGCAGCACCACGGAAGTATTTACAGAATAATTTTCAATTGCTAACACCGCCAGGCTAAGCACTGAATGCTAAAGTTTATGATGTGTAATGCCTTGGGCTACCATGGCCCCAATTTGGACAAACCTGCCATTAACACCCGTGTGGCAGTTATTTTACTGGGGGTGACAGATTGTGAGGTAGGGAGAGTAATTCAGACTATTACCCAGGTGAAGGCATGAAAGCTCAGTGATATATGAAGACCACTTAAATTCATTGTATCTTGTACATCACATCTTTGATAGATTATGGCTGTGGCATTAAAATGGAAATGGTTTCTCTGAGGCCTGACAGGGGCTGGGGTGACCCATGACCTCCCTCTGAGGAATGTGACTGACCGAATTATCAGTTAAGAGAAAAATCTATGGGGAATAGACTCACAGTGATGGAGAATCCACCATGCATATATATTTTTTTTAACTTTTGCTTTGATTGAAAGCTGTGGTACTCAAGCATCCCCCCTCCACCTCCTCCTCTCCCTGTTTCCCCTCTCCCCCCCAGCCAATCCCAGACTCCTCCGCTCTGATTCCAGATCAGCCGGGCCCCCGATATTGATTGAAAAATTGTTATTAGAGATAGTAGGTCTTCCTGCATGCTGCCTACTGATTTAATTTGGAAAACACTTAATTTTATGAAGCGGTAAATGATAGTGGCACGCTCTCTCGTGTTAGGGAGCAGCTGGCTCTTTAGCTGTTCACCGTCACTACTCCCAGGTGTCCTCTTTGCAATCATGTGTTCCCTTCCCCTTTGCTTAACAAGTTATTTCAATTTCTAAACGAACGCTGAACAAGAGAAAGACAACATGCAAATTGAGATCCCAGCCGCCATTCACACATGAAAAAGTTCCCCTGGAATTCCCTCAACTCTGCCCATCCCTCCCGCCCTCCCTCTGCATCTGTCAGGAAAAAACAGAGCCCTTGTTCTCATCAGATTGTTTTTACCAATGACCTGACACCACCATCTATAATTAATTACATCATTTACATTAGACTATTGACTAAACAAATACATAAATCATAGGCAGAGTCAATAGACGTAGACATATTTAATCATGTTCTAAAAAATGATTACTGCTCCCATAATGCAATAATTACTTTCAGCAGCTGACTTGAATTAATCTTCTGTCAAAGTGCCATCTGAAAAAAAGGAGCAGACCACTACAAAGAAGAAGGCAGTGGCCCTAGTGATGGAGAAGCTGTCTAGCACTTTGCCTTCACTCTTCCTATCTCCCTGCTTGCCTCTGTGTCTCAACTAAGTCTGCAGGTGGTGGGTCTCACACCCCAACCTCCTGCTCCCATCCAGTGCTGGTGAGCCTTACTGGGACCCCAAAGCACATTGAGCACCCCATGGGGCTGGCCCCAGCCTTTGCTTGACTCCCTCATGAGTCAAATCTCCCTGCATGCAAAAGATAATCTCCCATTTACTCCAGCGGGTGTCTGCACTGTCCCTCCACACCTTGCAAGGGTGGGACTCTGCTTGGGCACACTTACATCCAGCCTTCCTCCCCTCTGTACAGAGAAGCCTAGCTTGTGAGGTGCCAAGCGCATCTGAAAACCAGACTGATGTGACCCTGAATAGACACTACTTTCCATAGAGACTAATGCAATTAGGGTGAATTTAACTCTCATTTACTTAAAAGCATTTCAAAAGGCATTTCATTAATTTGCAAAACACACATCTGGTCTATCATGCTGATCCGCCTGGCACGCTTCGACCATGGCATGTTTTCAAAGGGCCTTGAAAATGGTGCTGTGCTCCTCCCCCTCATTTCCACAGCAGCTGAAAACCTTGTCCCAGCACAGTCCATCCAAGCATTGATGTGAACAGCAGGAGGGCAGAGCCCCAGCTCCCCAAACGACCCCATCCCCAGTGGTTAACTTAAGGTTCCCTGATAGTGGAAGCACAGTATTTCATTGGAGATAGAAAGTTGATCGTTACAAGGGCTGCTGCAGCTCTTTGTAGGTAACCTCAGAGGAGAAGAAGAAGGGAGAATTCCTCATGCAGGATAAGTAGCATCAGAAAAAGATACTCCAGGTTTAAGACTACAAATCCTCCAAGGAGGAGTTGGGCCTGTCTTGACCCTGGTCCCTGCTTGAAAATTCACATCTTGGGGGATGACAGCTCTGTGGGAGAGCCACAGGGAAAAGGATTTCTAGCTGGGAAAATTTAGGGTAATTTAGGAGCTTCTTTATGTTGCAGCAGTCACAGGAGTGGTTTTGGGGAGGGAGAAGAAAATTTTTACCAACTTAACCTCTTCCAACTATTGACTAGATAAACAGACTTGCTGTTAATGAGCTATTTTGATAACCTGTACCTTGACAAAGCAGGATTGCACTGCAGATACCTGCAGCTGCTACAGGCATTTTATTGTATTGCTGTGTACTGGGACAGAAATTACTCTGCACCTGATGCTGGATGAGGGTTTAACAGTTCAGGGAGGAACAGATACATTTTCCTGCCTCAGGCACTATCTAGCTTTTAACAGAAAGGAGGTAGCACTTCTCTAAACTGCCCATTGCATTGTTTTTTCCTGCTTTCTTGCATTGTCAGAATATTACACCAACTAAATTTGATCCAGCAATGTTCTTCTTCTGCTCCTGAGGAGGAAGGAAGTGCGATAGTGAAAACCAGATAATTTAAGATATGAACTGTCTAGGAAATTCTATTGTAAAATCAAAGGCTCTATTCTTTTCCTAAAACCAAAAAAAAAAGGAGAAAAAAAAAAAAAGGAGGGGGGGAAACTTCAACTCTCAGATTTTAATTTCCAAGTAGGGGGTGACTGCGTCACAGGCTATTCAGTAAGACCACTATTATACGCATACGGTTGATTCTTCCTAACAGTACATGTTTGTCATAACACAAATCTAAATCAGCCTGAGAAGATGTAATGAATGGCATTCGGATGTACAGCTTGGTATTCATAGGACCTCACAACAGGGCACTTTTAAATGCTTTTCTGAAATAGAAGAATTGGGCAGACTACACTGAAATATTCATGAAGGATAATGAAAAAACAGCCATCAATGACAGTGTTATAGGTTTGTTAATATTGTATGATGAGTGTGTTATAACCATAAATAAACAATAAGTATAAATGATAGTGAATATAAATAATCATTAATACAAACAATAAATAATAAAATATGAGCTCAAGAGGGTGATGTGATAGAATCAGGACAGGCATCAAATACTGAGTGGTTTTCCCCTCTTACCCCTTGATCTCTCAAAAGCTTTCAGAGCCAATATTGTTATTTGCTGCTAGCAAAACCAGAACAATGCAGTATGCTGTGCTTCCTTCTCTCGCAACATGCACCGATAGCATTTCAACAATATGCTATTGTAATAAAAAATTGCAATCTTGACCTTCTAGGCAGTATAAACCTTAAATAGGCCATGAGCACAAAAGGAATGAAACACAAGAATATATTCCTATTAATGTTATTTTCTTCCCTGGAATTGAAAGGAAGGAACTTGTGTGAGCCATCTGTAATCACAGTCTGCTAAATGCAACCTTCAGCATCGGACTTTAATCATTGGGAAATAATGCTAAAAGAGTTTTCCTAGTTTTACATGTAAAACATTCACTGCAGAGATGAGGGTGAGAAATATTCCAGAGAGAAAGCAAACAAAGAAAACAAGAGATAACAACATTCCCATGGCTAGCAGTCTGAGCTGGATTGGCACATAAAAGGTGCAGTCTCTGTGTTTGGTACAGGTCTCACAGGAGAAGAGGGAGCCAAGTCAACCAACTCTCCATTTTTTTTTTCCAACAGTATAATAGGAACAAAAAATTCTTGATGCCTGCCTGTGTTCTACAAGCTCTAATAAGAAATAATTTAACATCAATGAATACAGCAAAACCCATCAGAAATGCTGCACACAGCAGCAGTCAACAGTGCTGGATCACAGTGGCAAAAATCAGCTTCACCACTATAACCTGATGGGACTGATCTAACAACCTCCACCAGAAAACTCTCTCACCTCTAGTGTGCACAAAACTCAGCATCACCCTTGGGAAACTTTCTGGAGGTGCTCTCTCCTCAAAGTGGTGCCCAGTATTAATAGGGCATCTTGACATCTTGATGAGCAACCTACAGGACACTGGTGGAAGCTCACAACAAGTTGGAAAGCTTGAATGATTGCCCTAAGACTGTGTAGGTTCTTACATGTAGAAAATATTCCCATCAAGGAATTCACATTTGCTCCTTGTTTACATGGTTTCCTAGCCTTCTGGGTTTATCTTATCTAAGTAACCTGTTGTGTCACACTCAAAGGCCATAAATTAATTACTCCATTACACCTGGGCCTTTGAACTCATTTGTTATCTTGGTCAACCTTCTGGTCCCCCTACCAACCTGGGCATATTTGTGAACTGCAGATGGCTGTTGAGAGGCTGCAGTGCAGATGGAGACTTTCTCAGGGAGATGCCTTGTCTAAAGGGGCTGCTCAAAGCCTATTAATGAAAGCCATGACTGAATTCAGATGAGAACATCACTCTTTAGAAGCAAATGCTGCTACGGCACCCTCATCCCTTCTCACTAGCAGGCTTTCCCATGCCAGAAACAGGTAAAGCAGCCAGCAGCACATCAGTCACATCTTTTCATGTAGCACTTACAAGGCACTTGCATGCTGTTTGAAAATAATATTCTCTGCAGAACAGGAATCACAATCACACCAATTTTGATGAGTTGTATGAGACCTACTCTTCTCTTTTTGGCACTTCCCTTCTTGAATCCCTTTTTTGTTATGTCAGATTTAAAGCACTTACCTCTGCTTTCCAATCCCTGTGGATAGCCCTGCCCCATTTCCCCTCTAAATTGGCACCTCAAGATTCCAGTGTGCCTATCCACCTGCTGGCCACACACGCCTGCTGTCATACCCCTGATTTCTTCCATGGTGATCATGAGCTGCCTGGAGTTGAACACTTGACTTTTATTATTTGAGAAGTAGGTTTTATTCTACCTGTGTTGTTGAAAGGATTGTCCACACTACCTTGAGACTTTTCCCCCACAAAGAAATCCTTAGTAATTTCTTTATAAACCTAGCTCTGGAATGACATTTATTAGGGACCATTTCTCCTTGATTTGTTTAGCTTTACAAAACTACATTTTTAAATTACTCCTACATCAAGATTTGTTTTTTTAAAGCCAGAAGAGAAGTCATGGCCAAGTTCCTGCTACTGGAGGTAGTAGCCAAGAGTTGTGGAGAAATCTTCCTGCCTTCCCGTCACTTGAACTTGATCCTGGGAAAATGGTTGCTCGCCGGTGTAAACAGCAACATGGATATGAGCTCACAGCAAGCCCCCAAATCTTTAATAAAGAAATAAGGCTCACTTATTACAGACAGATGTAAGTAGCCAAGTGATGCAGTAATTTATAAACTTTTGTTAAGTCTGTCATTTTTAGCTGTGCTTAAAAGCAACCTTTTAAAATGATGTCTCAGGAACACAGTCAAAAGCAAGGCAAACTGGTCTTTGTCTTGATTAGATTTTACTCCCTTTACCTTGATGAAACGATGCCTTATTAGCATTCTAAAATGAGAGTGCGCTCTAAATGTAAGTGGATTTTAATACAATCTTTTTGAGGAAATGTCAAACTGCATTGGGTACGTGTCCTCTCTGCCCGCCCCCCTTCTCTTTCCGGAATAGCAGAGTTCAGCAAGGAACTGTGCCAAAATAATGAGCAAGGGATGGGGGGAATTTCTGAGTCAAGGTAAAAGATGAGAAGCCAATTCTTCCAGAAGTAACATTGCTGTGGCTCTGCTGCTACCTGCTTAATTCAGTGCCTTTCATTTGGTTTTGTGCTGGTGTTCACCAAGAAGGCTCTTACTCCACTCACTTCTCATGACTACTCAATTAGTACTTAGCACCACATACCAAAGCTGGAGACTTTGCTGGTGTAAAGTGGTACCAACTGGCACAGTTATTTATACTGTCTGGAAATTCAATCCAAGTGGTTGCCCTTTGTTGTGCACCCTGATTAATTTACGATTACCAGAGCTGTGTAAGCATGGTCCTTCAGAGGCTAAAGGATCCCTGAAAAATTGTCTCCTAAAGTTACCAAAGTCTGGAGTTAAAAACAAAAAAAGCCCAAACTAAACCCAAACCTCACACAGGCAAAGCATACCTGCTTAAATTAAATCAAATATTAACATCTGCTTTAGACTAGTACCGTGAGAGTAATATGTGCAGTTAATGAACCGCAATTTATTTACACCTCAAACAAAGAATATCCTCACTGCCCTAAGGTAGTTAAATTGCCCTCTTCCTAGTGAAATTTATTGCCATTTAAACATGCCAAAAGGCCATTTTGCTGGTCATTACAAAAATCTATCATTTCTGCAACTGCTGGTATCCTGTACTGTGGTCAAATTCAATCTGAGAAGGGTCAACAGAATTTTTCCACCAAATGCTTCCCTCTTGCCTGTCATCAATTTACTTTTGTCAACAAAAAGGGCATTACTACCGAATGAAATAGAAGATCCTTTTAAGACCTCTGGCAAACAGCGAGAGCTTCTCTGACATATCGCATCTTTTCTGCTTGCAGATAAGTGCGTGAGTGTGTGTGCTAGTAGTAACTGTACTGAATGCATGAGCAGTAATTTTGTAGCTTGACAAGCTTCTTTTACTCCAACATTCCCATTTCTAACCACGGTGGATATTTTCACAGCATTTTCAATTTTTATCTAAGAAAATAGTTTAAAGAATATGTTTTCCAATAGGAAATTATGACAGTAACTCAGATTTTTGTCATGCAGCTCTTCTGCTTTTTTTCTATGCACAGAGTGCACACAAAGACTCGCTTCACCTTACATTACATTCATCTGCTAGCCATACAGTTCCAGCTACATACACAGACAAACACAATAAAGCTGCAACTTAGAGAAGCCACCAAATGACATCCAAAAGCATGCTCTGCTACTTCATGCTACTTTTGCCACTCCTCAAGTTGGAGCTCCTGCCTTTTCAGCTGGTGACGCAAAGTGAGGTACTTGCTGCATGTGGTTGAGGCCATTAAAGTCACACACACACACAAAGGGTTAGGACCACCGATTCACAAAGAGATGTCCAACTTCCACCTACTACTGATTTGCAAAATTTAAAATGGCTGATGTCCCTACTAGGATCACCACACTGAAAAATGGACTTCATGGTAAATGCTGGGGAGCTCTCGATTACATTGAAAGCACAGCTAGATTTTGGCTAGATGTCTAAAAGTGCTAGAGAATTATCTAGTGCTATGTAATAAAAATAATGTTACTAACAAAATCACCACATAGCACTTAAATGTTTTTTAATATTCCAGTGTCAGAAACACAAACCCAAATTAAGTCAATTAGGTCACTATTATTAATCAGTACCCTCTTCAGTGCACCACTTTTTTTTTCAGTGACTCAAGGAATTAAATTCACAGGTAGCAAAGAACTTCTCTTTCTCTCAGAGCAAAATATTATCCCTGTACTCCATCCTCTGTCCTCCATGTCACTTCGGTAGCCAAATGATTGTGGATTTTACTTGGAAAAGCTCTGCGGTGCAGCACACAGGCTTTTCCAAAGCCAAGCACTATCCGCGTACTATCACTAGTAGAGTATTCAGGTGAAGTGTTTAAGCTAACACCCACAAGTTGAACAAAAGGGTGGGTAAAGGGAAGAGGCAGAGAGGACAACAGTAAAACATTTTTTAGTGAAGAACTGCCTGAGCTTTGTCTAGTTTTCTTCACTGTTTTTCTACATGTGAATATGCAATGATCAGATGCTCCTCAGGAGGATCAGCTGGATGACGGCTAGGGTACTGCAGATTTGGAAAGCTAGTCTGTCTCGTGATTTTGTCTTTGTGTAGGAAGCCAGAGGTCTTGACAGGCACTTTCAATTAAAAAAAACATCCATGCTTGAAGCCAAAAAATCACTCAAACACTCTTGTTTGAGCTCTGAAGCAAAACCCCCTTTCAAAGAGGCAACAATTTGCTAACAATTTATTCCAAGAAAATGAAATCTGCTGAGGTGAGACTGGGAGGCGTTAAAACTTCTTGAACATAAAAATATATAGCCTTGCTTAAACAGAGCTGAATTTTTTTGAGCTGGCTACAGTCCTCAGCATTCCCTCTTCTGATTTTTAATCACATGGAAACTTCCATATTATTTTTCCTGTGCTAGTAAGATGATGAAAGTTGTTTCCCAGTTCAAATACAATGTAGGTGAGGAGAACAGCCTGTGACAGCTTATAGCAGTTACTTGTCTTGACTTTTAAAGAGAAGAATTGGCCAGCAAAGCAACCTGGAAGAAAATAAAGGGATGTGAGGTGCCCCTCTCTTTAAATGACCTACAAATATCCTTTGTCTCTGTGCTCAAGGGAACAGCTTGCATGTGAGCAGAGGACAAGGGGGAACGAGCAGAACTTTATCTCCACTAGTTCCACTGCATCAATCAGGAAATCCATACTATTAAGTGGTTGCAGGAGAAATAAATAAGTCTTCTTAGCATAGGCTGAGTTTTTATTCTTTTCCACTGTAAGAAAAGAGAAACTGGGAAAGGCACTGAGATTCTTTAAACATCTCTGTATGGTATTGCTCTTCAAAGCATCAGGCGAAGCAATCATTTGGAACTTCAGAAGCATCTGCTGCAACAAACAGTATTTTACTGAGCAATATATGGATTCTCCACCTCAGAAGAGGTAATCCGACTAATACATACAAACTGGGGGATGAGAGGCTGGAGAGCAGCCCTGCAGAAGCATGTGGCAAATAAACTGGTACCATCTGCTTCCATGCAGGAAATGTCCAGCCTTGCTCTGCTCTTTCTCTTGTTCTGCCTGCCCACAGAGAAAACAGCTCCAGCTTCTGGCTGGCCTTGAAACCATTTGTTGCTATGTTATGGGAGAGGCTGCAGCTCCACAGGAAGCTCAATGTGAGTCCAGCTCTATAGTCAGGCATTTTAGCAGAACCCATTTGGAGATCTCTGCAAGTCATGTCACCCCGGAGTATAAGGGGGGGATCAGGTGTGCTTCTAGCAACTGAACTGGGACAGATGCTCCCAGTGAAAGGGCAGGAACAGCTTCAGATGGTGCAATCAGACCTGTCTCAGCTCACCTGACATAGCCAGAGTTGCCCTGCAGGTTTTTTCTGTGCACTTTTGCTGCTCAGTACCAGGAATGTAACTTGTTTCTGGCAAGAGATTTTTCTCAGCTTGGTCTTTGCTGTAGTGGATTTTATTGCATTTGCATGACAAATTTTGAAAGCTGAATTAACATGAAAGGCAGAAAATTAAAGGTATTGTGAGAACTGAAGGCAAGCATGAAGAATTTTGTCTTTGTCAAATAGGAAGACCTCTTCCATGCTTGTCCTTGGCTCAGACATGAGGCATCAGATGAATTTGGAAAAGTACTTTTATGCCAGGACAAAGAGTAAGCGGTAAGAGCACTTCATTCAAGAAGCATTTTGCTTCACCAGTAATTTTTCAGTATTTTTTTTTTTTGCCATTGTTGAAGGTGCTTGTGTCTGAATATGAGTTTTGTTTTATTTCATGCAAGTCATATTCAGTTTCATGGCTTACAGCTCAAGTGAGACCCTTAACTGTACACACGTGGCATAGTTCTTAAACTGTACATTGAACAGGAACCTCAGAAGCTGATACTGAAACAGACACTATCAAGTCAGAGCAGGATGGAGAGACAGACTGGGTAGAGGGAAAAATCATACATTATATATGATAACTGGCAGCACAGTTAAAATTGTAAAACTCATAATTGCTTTACCCAGAACTCATCAAAATCGTTTGAGAAAAACTTCACACATTCAAGGGACATGATTGATGTCAAAGAGTCTTATTTTACAAATTCTGTGGCTAAACAAATCTTGCACTGTGTTTCAGGGGGTTTTTGCCCTGAAGGAAGGTGGAGTGCTGAAGAGTGTCTGCCAAACAAAGCTCTTCAGCACTGATGTTGTGGGACAGTTTCTCATCTGGAAGAGTGATCCAGCAGGAGTACTGGAATTTCTTACATATCAAGAGGAGCCAAGAGAAGGAAGTGAGACATTGTCACAGTCACACAGATCGTGACAGCCTTTCAGTTTTAATCCACTGAGTATGTTCAGTGCTGCCAGATGATATAGTCCATTGACAATGATTATTTTACTCAAGTCTCCTTGTTTCTCATGAAAAGCAAACAGTCATGGCTTGGCCAAAACAAAATTTAAAAAGACAGTATTTCCAATTTATCCAATAGGGGAAATATCACCAATGTCATCAACGGAGCAGGGTTAAATCCATTAAAAATGTCCTGGATCCAAGGGACTGACAAATACCACCAGTCTATAAAAATCCCATGCATCATGTTTTTTGTCACTGCTGTCTAGGCTGTGACAAACATTGGGCCTCAGGCAAAAAGGCACAAAACATTTCATGTCATGAAAACATGAATCTGAGCTTTGCTTGGAGTATTTCCAGGGAAGGACCAGGGCTGACAGCTTATGGGCATACAGAATTACTGCTTGCCTAATGTTGAATATAATAAACCCTCACAAATCAAGTCTCAGTTTCCAGGTACCCTAATAATTCACCATGTAGCGACTTTCTTCCAATGACTGTATGCTAAGCCAGAGAAACCAGCAGTAGTTCTTGGAAGTGCTTGGCATAAAAGCACATCTGATACTGATCATATTAAATGTTTCTTTTGATTCTTTTGTGGATAACCAACAATTAAGACCTTGATTCATAGCAGACCTTGCAAGCAGACAAAGAATGGTCCAAAGGGGCACTTGAACACTCAACCTCCAACTAATTTTGCCTGTTATTTTCCTACCACTGAGCCAAGAGCGGAAAACTTCAGTACGATGCAGCATGGCATCACAGCTTGTTACAATGCAAAAGACACTAACTTATGCTTTAAAAAGTGCAGGGCTCTGAGGCCTTCTGAAGTTCAAAAAGATGCTCTGGGCGCATGCAATGAGCACAGGATTAGCAATAGGCACTCTCCAGGCAGAAGATGACTATTGGGTTCATTTTTTTGTTGATGCTTCTGGTGGGGTATTGTGAAAGTGTGCATAATTGCAAACCCAGTGGGCTACTATCAACGTATCAAAAAAGCCATCCTACTCTTCTATTTCTTCCTCAGTTACAAAGCAAGGAAATGTTTGTATTGCTTATGATTCCTCAAGCTCTTCTTTACTCTCAGTAAGTACCAGTTAGGAACTGCTTCACAACACCTTCACTTATAGATGGGACTTCCATCTCCTCACAGGCTGATAGATGGCTTTCATTACAAGCTTCATTGCCACAGTGCCAAGAAAGAACAGAAATGGTGCCCCATATGCATCGGGAGAGGGAAAAATTGTAGGTCTTTCTCCCCTCAATGGGTGAGTGAATGGAAAGATAGTTCCTGGGTAAGACATTGGGACAGGTTATGTTTTGTCATATCTACACACTACCTACACAGAAATTAGTGGAGACATACCATTCTACAAGATGCAAAACTTTGACTGTAGAAGGATTTTTCCCTCCTCTCCCTCAAACTGATATTTATTTTCTGTTTAGTGTTACTTGCCAAGTTCTTATTGACATTTATTCCTGGATTTCTCTAGCGCAACTATCATCACTTGAAGTTACGCTTCTGAAGCCAGGTTTTGGGACTGAATTCAACAACAGATATCAAGAACTCAAGAATAGACAGCTAACAAAGATGGGGTGAACTGGTTTACTGGAGTCACTTCTCCCCCTTTGCTCTGGTTGAGACAGCCTGAACAGCAAGGTAAGAGATATAGAGCAGAAAGGCTTTCTTTTCTCTTGCTACTAAAGAGCAGCAAGAGAAAAAAAATCCTTCCTTTATTTTTCAAGTAAGCTGGTGACAGGATTGTTGATCAGATGGACTGCCTGCTCTGATCAAGTCTGACAATTTCTACAGTTCTGCCTTCTTGCAGAACAGAAACCCATACTGAACTGAAACTGGCATTCAAGACAGCTCCCTGAAACAGCCAAAGGAAACAACTCTCCAGTTATTGACACACCAATAAATTATTAAAAATATCCAGACTACGTTAATATTTGTCAAGAGATAATTAAGTCAATCATTTAAAATATCCTGTTGTTCACTTTGGCTCACAAGCAGACTGGTGCAACTGCTTTTTTTCTGGCAGCGAGTTGCAACACAAGGAAACCCCTCCTCCTCTGTTGGGAAAGCCAGCTTTTTCATGCTTGATGAGGCTGTTCACTGAACTCCTCCTTTCTGTTTCTGCCTGCCACATCACTTTACTTGCTGTTGATGTCTCTGAAAGGTCACTCCTTTTCCTCCTTGATGGGCATAGGGAAGTTGCAGTTTAGCTGCAGACTTAAACCCAGCTGGTGAAACAAGCTAGATCTGCAAGGAACCCTCCTCTGCCCACACACCTGAGTATCACCCTCATGCCACTTGACCACTGATGCAGGAAGAATGCAAACTATAGCAAGGAAGCCAGAAAGAGCTGCTGTACCCTGCTCTCATTGCACTGCTGTATGTGCCAACATACCTGTTGACAGAAGCAGCAGCTTCCAGCATGGCTAAGCAGAGATGACTCCCCTCTTGCTGCTGGGTTGGACATCAGTGTCATCTTGTTTCTCCATTACTGCTCACTCCTAGGAACCCACAGTTACTACATATCTTTAGCAATGCTTGACTCCAGTATCTGTATTTGAATTAGGAAAACAGTATTTACTGTGAAGCAGACATGTGGTGTTCAAACCCAAAGATACTTGCTTTGACGACTAGCTTGCAATATCATTTTTCAACACAAATCAAATCCTAGAAACAATGCATGTAAAGACAGTGCAAACTGTGAAAGCTTTCTGCAAAGTCTCTCACTGAGATTCACAGACTCTTTTCTTACAAGACCAGCTGTCTGAGTACACAAGACAACACTTGCCATGAGCAGAGGAATACTTCAAGGACACCCAACAACTTTAGGCAGGATTTTCCTGCACACCACACCCAGGCTAGGCAGCTCAGCAAGGCAGAGACCCTTCCCAAACAGACAAATGTAACTGTCTGTACCACCACATCTACAGGAGAGTGCTGGTAATTGATACTTAATGAAATCTTTGTTGTCTAAAACCTTTCCACTCCTTGAGTGAGTCAGCCTTTGTGTGGATATATCTTCAGGCCACACTGCATTGTACTCTTCCTTCAGCAACCACTGGGCAAATATTTCTGCACCGACTGACAAGACTACAACAGGGCCCATAATTAACGATTTATGTGCATGTTAAAAATTACATATTAAGCCTTAAGTTCTGTAGTTGGCTTCTGCAGCTTATAAGCTATATTTTAGTCAAGCACAAGATATAATGAAATTACCCGTCAATGAGGTTTTGAACATTACATCCAGCTTTCACAAGGTTTTGTTTATTAAATTAGTTTAGACACATTAATCAACAAAAATAATAATTGCAAGAGTAGATGAGGTAAACAACTAGTCCACTTTCAAGTTATGATTGCTTCATATACCATTCTACATATATATAGGCAAATATTTACTGTACTGTACACTTTAATAAAGGTTATGTATTTTCATCTTCTAATAGTGGTAATTTGGCTTTGCAGACAAATCTCTTAACACAGCATCATTGTTTTCTTCAAAATGTTAATTTCCTCTGAGATACATCTTTTTGAAACTGTTGCAGTGGTACTTACTGCAGTCTGCGGAAAACCCAGAAGCAGACTGCAATTTGATGAGGCTGTAATCAGCAGCCCTGACCTTACCTGCAGCAGGAACCAGTGTTACAGCTTCCAACTCAGAGTTCCTGCATAATTATAAAGTGACTCCTGCCATTCAATATCCTTGACAATTACCCATGTGGTTGATTCTACCACATCCAGATGCTTTTATAAACCAAAAAGAGAGGACACTTGCCTACATTTAAGATGGAATTTGACTGCATTAAATATGATTGCTCTGTTTCCAATTGCATTTGATATGACTGTTTCCACGGTCTAAACCCACCCCTCTTGAACACAAACAGCAGTTAAAGCAAGCACATGTGAGATGACAACTCCATTGTATTTTAACAATGTCATCTTCTCTGAAGCATGCTGTGTTCAGGGCACTGACACAAGCATATGATAGGCGGGGAAAAATGGCATAGTGAATGTATCACCCAAGCCATCACATGGCTTTTGGATGAATGCCACTCAAGATGAGCAGCACAGGAAGATGAAGTGGAAAGGAGATGGGGTGATGGTGGCTTCAAATATGGACCTGTACTCCCCATTTACTGGCTGCAATTCTCAGAAATGTGTGTAAAACTGCACTTGGATTGCTAATAAATGGCATCCAAAATGCAATCGTCATCTCAGCATTTTTCTATGCAGATAGGGTCGTGCTTTCTGAGCAAAGCAGCATGCTGCCCTCAACAGAAAGCCCTGTTTATCACTTGGAGATGCAATGAAAATAACAAATGTCCAGAGTAAACTTAATTCACTGTGCTACTTAGTATTTGAAATACATAAATATGTCAAGCAAAAGACCTCTAATAGACCCTTTTATACTGGTTATAGTGTACATATAATTTTCCTCTCATTAGTACAAAAACTACCTAGGGAACTATCGGACCATCCTTCATCCATTTAATCTGCATTAGTTTACTTTTACCTTGTGTTTAATCTGCTTTCCCTCAAGGTATTTTGAATAAATCAATAGGAATACATGATTGTTTAATGATTTTTAGAAGAGCTCCCTTCGACCACAGCTGCATGATTTAGAATGACTAATTCCACTTTTTACAATTGATCCCGCTCTGCACAGCCCATCCATTCCTGCCACGTCTGGCCAAAGGGACCAGGAGCTCCACAGTAAGGGGGGGTCTTAAAGGGGCCAAGGAGAGCTCCCAGCAGCTTGGGGGTGGGGGGAAATAAAAATTATGAAGGAACAAATATTCAAAAGAAATCCTTTTAATTCATGACAACAGGCTCCAGCTCCATAATGTAGCTCACCATTATAGCCTGATCATGCCACTCGCATACCTGGGCTTTGGGTGCACTACTGTGTCTTGCTCTTCAAAGTGCCTGACGGCAACTGAGGATTTCACATGAGGCAGAAAAGAGAAGGCCCAGGTTTGGTGCAGCAGGAGGGACTCCTGACAGTGGGATTTTAAACTCAGATATAAACGTACATGCTTGCTGAAGCTCAGTGCAAAACCAGTTTGTTTGCTTAACAACAAAGGGAAAGTCCTCCTGATTTGATATATAAAGGTCCATCCACTTCTAGCTTTTATCTCTTTTTAACCCCCATATCATTCTGACAGAGTAAATACACCATTGAAGAAAAGGTATCACTGAAAATGGGTGTTATAAAGGTTTAGCCATTCACCATGAAGGAGGCGTGGTGTACTGTATATAAAACTAGGGCTGGGATCAAGGGAGTTCATAGCTATACACATTTGTACTACTGAGCATTTTTTCCTGACAGGTGATGTATCCTCCTCAGCTCTGTTTCTCAATCTCACCAGTTGTCTGATCTTATTTTAAAAGAGCATAAATTTCTTCAAAAAACTCCAAAACCTATATTACTACATTTTAACAGAGCTCTGAGCACAGCAGAGTCTTGGTATTGATACAAGAAACAACTAGTATGGCTTAACCTTATTTTGTTGTGATAATGCAGAGAATAAACTAGTTAGCAAGTGCCTGACCTGATGTCCAATGCCCTAATCACATTCTCCTCCGAAAAGCAGGACTGATATCCTTCCCAACCTTGGCACCCTCACCCAATACCAGGACCAAACTGTCTCCTTCTCTTCAGGGATAGTTAGTATGTAGTCTTTCCTGTCAGAAACTATGGGTAGGAAGCTATCTGAAGTATAAGGGTATCCACAGCATGGCTGAAGAGACAGCTAACATCTCTTACATACCCATGTTACCTATGAAAAGACACAAACTTCTTCTGAAGATGTTATCTACGGAAACCAAGATTAATAAAGATGGGTCTAAACCCCAACCCTGTGTGGTCCTCCTGGAGGTGGTGGCTGTTTCCTGCCAGCTGCATTCTGCTTGGTCTTGCTCCACGGCCAGAAACATCTCAATATAGAGGAGGGGGACGATGGTGTGGTGTGCTTTGAGCTGTCAGCACAGGGCACAGAGGTCTGGGAACTGCAAGAGAATTATCAGCAGTATCACTAACAAACCCGACCTTTTAGACAGCTGAATTCAAACGATGTAGTAGTCCACAAAACCTCTCTTCCCCTTGACCCTCTCTCTTTTAAAATATTGGTGGGTTCTGGATTAGGCCATACATAAAATTCAATAGTCCTGTTCAGACTAAATTCACCTTATTTCAATGGTGACGCTGCGTGATATACGAGCACATTGACAAACAGATCAGCATTGTATCAATGCTCAAAGCTGACACTGCTACAGCACTAAAGGAAAAATATTGGTAGTTAGCTCCAATAAGTTGGAAATCTTCTCTGATAGGGATACTGAAAGTGATTGAGATAGGCTGTGCAAGAGTCCTTACAAAGTGCCAAGGTACGGAAGACATTACAGTTTACATTGAATAATCTATTGCTCTAAGGTTTGTAAGTTGACTGCAGTCCAACAAAGACTGTCAGGAAGGCTGGCACTTATTATTTATTCTATTGTCAGCTTAATCAGCTCCCAAAGGTCTTTTCAAGACTTCTGGGGAGATAGAGAACTCTTGTAAAGATCAGAATAGCACAATGCTGTGGAAAAATGAAATCCCCTACTATGTGCAGGAGGTACCTACACTGCACTGGAAAACTGTTCCACACATCAGAGGAGCACCCTTGCAGTACAGAAGGAGATGGAAAGTAGAAGCCACAGTCAGTTGCTGTCACTGCTCACCCTCCTTAGCTTGTCCCCAGGAGATAAGGCAGTTTGAGGTTTTATGAAGAGACAGTAAATGTTTGTGCTCATGTGACAAGCTTCGTCAGATGTTGGAAGGCTCCTTGACAGCAAGGGGTGGTGGTGGTGTGTTTGATAACTGCTGCCAAATGTTTAGAGCAGTGTGTTCACACATCTGGCAACTGACAAACATCTCTAAGCAGTCCACTCTAAAGTGCCCCAGGATGGTCCCTCATACCACTGCGCATTTAGTGACTGCACAGGGGAAAACTGGTACTGGAGCAGATGTTAAGTAAGCCATCTGCAGACTTCTCCCCTCAAACACCCTGTCTGTCACAGTCATGCCCTTCAGCAGATAATGTTCTCCTGTCACAAGCCAGCTCTGAACAGCACTGGAGATCAACCCAACAGAACTAACAAGAAAAGTTGGCACTTCTGCTCCAGATACCTTACCCACAGGCCAAAGCCTCTACCATAACCAACAGCATACCTGCTGCCTGAAGCTTCAGGATGAGGTTCCTCTTTTACTCCAGTAAATACCAGTGAACGCTAACTCAAACAGCTCCCAGTCCAGAGCCATGATTAGTAGATTACAAACTGGGTTACTGTACTGGCAGCATAATTCTCTTCACATCCTAGGGCTTAACCACAGAACTCATATCACAGGCACTTTTAACATTCACAGATACTACAAGAGACTGAGCGAAGGTTTCTGCAGATTAAAAGTAGAGGGAAAACCCACCTGGCATTGAAGGATTTTAATTTCTACACAGAGAAATGAGTTCCAGAGAATATTGCCCAGTGTCACACTGGAACATGAGAGATGTGAAAACTTAATACAGACATTCTGAGTTGTGGTTCTGTGCATTATAGTCCCACCCTTATGCATATAGTACCTCTACACTAAAAAACCACAACTAGCGTACAGGACATACACCTTCATATGCGGCATCTTGCACTTCCAGGCACACACTTAAATTCAGAAGCTTGTGCATTTTTTTTCTCATATTTAAAAGAAAAGTTTATGGAGGAAATTATTTTTCTTAGTGGTGGAGTAACAACTTACATTTTTTGTTTACTGGGATACATTACTTTTTGGCTGTTTTGGAACATTGCATCAACCACCTCAGAGTGTCATTTTCTTTTTTTAGCTTTTATGAAAGTAAAGCCTTTATATTTTACTGTTTGACCAAATGATAAAAGTCCGTTTATATCAGTTGAGCCAGAGTGGTCAACCTGAAGCTGAAAGGGAGGAAGGTAATGTCTTTGAGAAGCAATACTTGTGAGCTGAAATGGAAAGAATGATTTTCTGTTTCTTTCCCTCCCTTCTTTTATCCTCTGTCTGTCCTCTAATGACTTGCCGAATTTTACCCAACCTCATTTGGTTAACACTACTTCTGATCTTTTTACTCACCCTTGAACTAAACATAAACATCTTCCTCCTTACAACACCCTTGTAATACTACCCTGGCATCAGCAGGAGTTACAGACAGCCCCTGCAGCCATAGAATCTTACCGGTATTAAAGGGCCTCAAATCTCCATCAAGTGAACGTGTTGGTAACTTAGGCTCTAAAAGCTCATCTGATTAAATTTGCAATAAAATAGGCGCCATGTAGATGTTTTCCCTGTTTTCCTAGTGCTTTCTTCTACTACAGCATCAGACCACTTCTACATTTGTTGTTTGTGTTAAGATACAAGTGGTTTAGAAGATGCTAATTATAATATTTTTAAAATCAGTATAAAATACCTGCCACAGTTTGAGGCCCAGCTCCCTTAATAACTGCAGAAGCATCTGACTGGAGCGAGGCGCTCCTATCTTCTGAAACAGCAGATTCTTCCAAATAGCTGACACTGGCACCAAAATCATTTGACTACTATCAGCTGTGAACTCTGAGTACTGAAACCAGTCTCACAGCCCCAGAGATGGGAGCTGCCTACCGACCCTCAAAAAAGTCTTCCCTAACTGGGGTTCCCCAAAGGAAGATGCTAAGTTCTTCTCCCAATCTAGGCATTTAATAAAAACTAGCAAGTTAATCTGTCAAGCTTTTAGTGAAATATGCTTATATCCCTGAGTTAATAATATATCAGAAGGGCTTTCAGTTTGTCTCCAGGATTGCAAATCCTTAGGCTATGTATGCTTTTGCTTACACTCTCAGCAATTTGGAGCAGTGCTTGTTCTGGCTCTGTGTGTGGGCAGCAGCGAGCACAGCACTGGTGCCACTAGGACTCAAGTGGATATTAATAGCCGCATGGACTATGCCTGCATTCCCTCATTAGGAGCTAAATATGTCTGTGCATGAAGAGACTGATGGAGCATTTGTGTCTTGCACCTAACATCATCTCATGGCAAGCTTTAAGGAGCAAGCAAACTATCATTTCTCTGCTCACTTAATCTATCATTGGTCACTTTCACTGCTCAAGCCCCAAATATTACCCATTTTAGAAGCTCAAATATCAGCCCTATAGCTTTGAAATTGCTAAAGAGAGACAGAAAATAGAGGACAGGAGCTGGCACATTTTATTTGCATTCGTGAGCTGTGAAGTTAACTACCTTACAAGCCTTGAATTGGGGATATTTGATCTTTCTTAGCTGAAGAGATTATTCAACACTGGGTTCAGAGGCACCACTGTAATAAGCACTTGGTCACTCATCACGCTATGAAGCCTCTCCATCTTCCTCTCTGTGGATCTCTAAGAGAGAACTTAGTATAGATCTGTTTGTATGGGCACTTCCTCAGTCACCATGATGCAAAGATTACGTTTTTCTGTCACTCACAGGTAATTTCCAGACTTGCAAAGAAGAAAAAAGCAGCACTGAACAATAGTTTCATAGCTGTTCTCGACCCAAAGAACTGTGGCATCCCCCATGCCCCGTGCACAATGGGAAACAGAGGTAAGCTTCTCTTCTTAGCAGCAAGCCAGAAGCAACTCTTCTGATGTCATAGCAGTAGGGGTGTAGTAATTAACCTTGCTTTAGATCAACACACCAAATATCATGAGATCCCCCTACCTGTTGCAAAGAACACAGAGGAAATAAGCTTATTACTCTGCATTGCACCCTAAGGCAACACCCCACATAAGGCTGATGTGTCACTGACATGCAAAATAAGGTGCTATGCTCCTGGGTTCTGTCGTGTTTATCCTGGAGCCATTAATCCTCTTAATTGCATATAAAAAGTCTGGTAGTGATTCTACAAATGAGTAAACACCAAGATAAAAATGTAATCGTACTAGTACAGCAAATTGGATTCAGGTCCTCATTGAACAATCCTATTTCATTTCAGCAATTTTATTATCACTGTTCCTGGAACAAATTACTTTATTAAACAGACAGGGCTTTTGTAAAAGAATTTCTTCTTGTGAGCAATATCATGAAGCTCTGTAACATAAAACCAGCAATTACACTTGTCAGGGGATTTCTTTAAGCAATTCAGCTAATGGCTTGTGACAGGTAAGACTTGAAATGTTCATTCAAGCCTTCCTTCTGCTATATAGACATATTCTGTCAGCAGGAAAAAAAGGCACTTTTAGTGAAAGGAATGCTTTGGGCAGTTGGTTTGGTTGAAATCTTGCAGAAAGCAAGAAGGTTTCGAGTAGGCCAATGTACAGGACAAGGGGAGTGGGAAGGACTCCTGGATTAAATGAGGAATAAGGTCTGATGACAGTTGCACAGTAATGAGGTCACAAACATCTGAAGAAATCAAGACTAAAACCATTTCTGAGGAACTAGAAGAGAAAGAATTGCTTTGCTGCAGCATCAATCTAGGTAATAAGCCAAGGTAGTCTCCATGCTTCCACACAGGATGAAAGGGAAATCTGGATTTAGGAGATGTTTCCAAAGACAAGCTATCAGGCTCACTGCAGATGTAGCTGGATGACCTTTCATAGCCAGTGGTTCTGTACCATTTATTATGCATAAACAGTGGCTGGAAAACTGCTGTCCTAACCAAGCATTCTTTCACAAAGGGCTGGAGGATCTGTGGAAGAGAAGCGTACGACAAACAAACCCACCCAAAAGCTATTTTAATCAGTATTAAAAGCTTAAAAGAATCATAGTATAGGCGTTAAGATAGAGCCAAATGGCCAAACAACACTGAAACCTGTAGGCATTGAGGTCTACCATTGCCAAAGCTGATACCTCTGAGAAATCAGATCGAGGGTGATCAACTTGTATGATGGCTTTGACTGTCAGTCAACAATGCTGTTGTTTGGTTGTGCTGAGATCTTAGATATAATTTCCCTCTATTCTGCAATTACTCTCCTCCTCTTGGATTATCCTCCATGCTTTGGAAAAGGGTCAGCCATAATTTCACTCTATTATTATGCAGAATGTGTAAAGAACAGGAAATCTTAAATCACAGGATAAATATGCCACCAGAAGTAAAATAAAAAAAAAAAAACCAAACCCATTCCCAGACTTTGGCATCTCTTCTATCTCAGGGTTAACACAGGAACACAGGGGCTCACAGATGGCCAGCTGACAAGGCAGTGTGACTATTTCAAACACTTCATCTTTGTTGTGCTTCACTCCAAATTTCTCTCTTGTGTATGTCATGAAGTCAAAAGTCCCGGAGAGTTAATATAAATCCTTATATTCTCATTCCCCATGTACACGACTATTTGGAATGAATAGCTGGGGCTCCTAAGGACTGATGAGGAGCTCAGCTTGGAGATCTGTGCACAGCTCCATTCAGCCCTAGCGTCCTCCATCTCTTCTTAAGCCCTCTAATTCCAAAGGCAAACTTTTTTTTTCTTTTAAGGTCACCTCACCCCCACCTCACTCACATACACAGAGTTCTTCAAAAAGGGAGGCCTGCACTGGCCCTGTTTACTTAGAGCACAAACATATTCAAGCCAGCGATGTCAGATTAAAGGAAGAAAGGGGAGAGAAATCAAAGCCTCTAAACTGCACATAAAAGGCAATCGCTGGCAACCAATCTGTTCTACTTCCAACTCTTTGCACTTTATGAATAAAGGTCAAGCCGGTATTGGCACCCAAATGTTAATGTTCTTATAAGGGTTTAAGCTGCTTTAACAGCTGAATAAGTGAGAGTGATCCACAGGGCCACACCTAATCATGCCCTTACAGCAGGGAAGACCTCTGCTTCCCAGCACTGGCTGCCCACAGGGGCACAGGGATCCCCTACAACAGCAAATTACTTAATGATTGCCTAAAGAAGACTTGAGGTTAACTAGCCCCTTCCTTGTTATTCTCCCATCTGCTCTGCCTGCTGGCTGCTCTTTTACCTTTACCTCTTTTGTGCTTGTTTGGCTTGTCGGGCCTTCCTTCTGGCTCTGTAGCTGTGGCTTTCAGGACATGAACTGGTTGGTATACAGAAAAAGCACCCTCAGATACTTCCCACTTCTGACTTGCAAGGATTTAATCTGCCTTTCTTGTTTGACTGGTTGGATTTTCTTATGTGTTTTGTTTGATTGTTTGGTTTTGTTTTGTTTTAAATGACACCTCCTTTTAACCACCTTTTTTTTTTTCCATTGATGGTTTACAAGGCCCAACTGTTCATTCCCTTCTTCTACAGCAAAAAGTTTTGAGCTAACTGGCATCCAGATCCGATTCCCAGTTTTCTGTCAAAGTTGATGACACTTCCTTCTCTCTATTTATAAAGTAACACCAGTCTCGCTTTTGCAGGCCTGCCCTAAGTGTACTGGAATTACTCAGCTCCCAAACGCAGCTATTAAATACTTTCACCTAACTCTCCAGGCAGCAGCAGAGACCTAGCAGTTTCGTGTCCACACTTCCAAGTGAGCAGCACACTGAAAAACCTTCAGAGTGACTCAATACCAGCTCACTCCACAGACAGAGGCCTCGCCTGTCAAAGGAAAAGAGGTTTTACTGAAGAAGGAAAAAGTCGATATTTGGGATATGTTTTCATAAAGTCAGGACAAGTGCACTGCTGAATTAATTCATGTCTGGCATTTACAATCAGTAACTTGATCTTTCAGCTGGTGCCCTTGCCAAGTCAAGCAGGTTTTAAAAATTAAATTTTTGTAAAGGTGAATTTAGTGCTAATGAAATTGAAAGACCAGTAGCAATAGCTCACACAAGGCACTGGCCTGCCAGGCTCTGCAGGAGCTTCCCTTCTGCTGCTGACAGGGATTCTAGATCCTGAGGTGTATAAAGTTGGTTGCTCAAGTCCCAGGCCTCGTTCCCCAGTCGATTGGGATTGCTTTTTGAACACAAAGCAAGAGAAACCCAGTCATCTAACAGGCTACTTAAGGCAAGCTGCCCAGCACCGAGCAAACCTACATATTAAGTTATTTAGAGTCACAGTGGAAAAGGAATTACCAAATGTGTCATACTTTAACCTGGCACTTGGGGGTTTGACAGCTGGAGCTCTTGCCATCTGGTATGGCATTTTGCAATACTATCTGAAAAGAGATGGAGACAAGCCCACTGGCAAGGGTTCAGTCAACATCAAAAAACTGACTTAGGAACTGCTAAGGTTCCATAGGTTTTTTTTTTCTGAGGCTGAGTGGGTACACAAAGCCACAAAGGAAGCCACGCCATTTACAGTGCTGCTCTCTTCCTTCTCCTATGGCCCTGCTCAAGGCCACCCCTACCCAGGAACTGCCTAATCTCTGCAGACAGCCCCTCCAAGCCAAACCTACTGATTCCAAACAAAATTCACCCCCCTGGTGAGCAGTTTCTCCCTCTGGCAAATGCCCTCATGGCACATGAATTATTTTCTGTCAAGAGAGGATTAAGGAATATTATTTGAGACCAGTTAACTGGGCAGACTCCCAGTGAAAGCTCAACTTTGTTGGTTAGATCCCCCCCCGCTTCAGGGGGGCTTTTCCATGCAGTCAGTGCTGGGCTGTTAGAGTCACCCTACGCACCACCGCACATGTTTGCACGATTTGATTTGTTTCTAAGGCATTAGCTTTCCATAAAAGCTTACGTTCCTGTTTCTTTATTTGCACATTTATAGTAAAGAAATTCTCAGTCAGGAGTACCCTCCTCCTACCTCTTCCCCACACAAACTCAGCCAAGTCTCAGAGCCACTTGGTATCTGTTGAACTTGTTTTCCACCTCATTAACTACAATTACCTACCCAGCAAGGGGATTAAAAAACAAGCACCAACTTCTGGCTCCGGTAGAGACACAAAAAAGCAGTGCTATTTGCATATTCCCGTTGCCTTTTCGCTGCCGACTTTGCAGAGCCGGAGAGCGCAGTAGAAGGCGCATGAGGAGGAAAGGGCAGCAGCAAATGCTGTTTGCATTCAGAGCCCCTCGAGAAGTGGGGGGTCACTGGTCTGCATTGAGCCGGGGGCTCCGGAGCAGGCGCCCATCACCCCCCGTGTTTAAGGGTCTGTTTTCCTTCTCCCCCTTCCTCACTCCAGCGCTTCCCAGGCTGTGCCTCCCCGGTGGTCCGTAGACCCCCTCCCATCAGCCCCGGGCCGCGGGGAGGAGCGGCGGGGCGAGACCCCCGCCCAGGGCAGCGCTGGGGCTGCGGTCGGGACGGCTCCCGAACGAGCTCCAACTCTAGCATTTCCATTTTAAAACCCCAAGTTGGTTAAACACCCCCCAGCCCACTCCTCCCCCTCCGCCTCCCCACCCCGGCGTTAAGAAATGCAAATGTGACCAATCCTATTTTATGTTAAAAAGCGAAGAAACATTTCAATGTATTCTTGTCTTGTATGACTGGCTAAGAGCCTCTAAATCCCCACCATTTACCAAATTAAACTAATTGAAAGAGCTTCCAAAAGCCACATCTGTAGGCTGACGTCTGTCCCTGCCTTTCGCTTTAGGCTGGGGGAAACTGTTCTCCATCCCATTGATCCCTGAATAGTCACGCCTGTCAGGAAGCCACATCAACCATTATCATTCTAATTTTACTGCCTTTCTTGGTCCCTAATCTAATTTGCAATGATGCTTAAGCATTTCGCAAGGCCATAGCACTTTCTTCAGAATTTCAACAAGAGCATTAAACCCCTAATTTACATTAATGAAGTGCACATTTAATTAGGGGAGAGGGTAAATGGAGGGCTCTTCAAGAGCAGTTTGTGTGATATGATAGGCACTTGAAAAACGAAGATGTACCTGATAAAAGACTCTCGGTGCAGCCTTCCTGCCTCATTTCATTTCTCAGCTTCCTTCCCTTCCGGCCCTAAAACCACCGACACCAAGTCCAAGAGAACTGGGTCGTTCAGCACCCCCGAGACCAGAGGGTCGGAGGGGACGGGGGTGCGCCTCCCACAGCTGGGAAGCTCTGGTCTCGGGGGCCAGCTGAGTTCCAGGACCCATTCTGCACAAACTTGCATGGAATGTGCATTCAGTTAACACTGCACTTCCACACATTCAAAGCCATACACTTGCATGCTCAAAATGGTTGCAAGCAGCCCTTTCTAGCTAAGTTTTCGCCTCCTCAAGGACATCCAAACACATGCGCAGATACAGACCTGAGTTTCTGGAGGCAGAGGCTGCAGGGTTTCCTGTCTTTTAACAAACCCAGACTCCAACGGGAGCTCAGGCTCCATGTGCTACGACAGCACGGTTCATCCAGACACCACTCAGAAAAAGGAAGAGAGGATGAGTTACAGTGATTAAAGATCAATTCAGTACATGTATACCTGCAATTTTCTGCCGCTACACTGCTGTCCTGCTATACCTTTGAGTGGCAGAGAACTCAGATCTCCTGAGCCTTCTTTTCTGAAACCAAGGGGAAGTGGTGAAGCACCAGCCTGTGAGATGCTTAGCTGTGCATCCCTCCCCTCAGCGGCTCATCAGGCACTCCTTCAAACCAGTCCCTATTTGACGGGGCTGGCAAGTTCCCATGCCTCCCCTCTGAGCAACCCCATGTGCTCAATCCAGTGGCACAGGGACTTCCCTGAGGTCCAAGTCGCTGCTCTGGGAACATCTCCCTTGCTTCTCCTACTGCCGCAGGGAAGCCAGTGCACGTCTCACACAGTGAAGCACAACAGGAGATACGGGCTTCAACTTGTATCTCTGTCATCGCATTCAGCATCTCAGTGTCAGTGTCGGCACAATACTAGCAATGCAGAAACAGCCACCAAGAAAATGTGAGATAGGGGCAGCCTCTGCGCTGGGCTGCAGGTCAGCAAGAATTAAATACTCGAATATTCCTTAACAGAAAGTGTGAAGCAGTTTTGTATAACAGTTTCTTAGAGAAGGCTTATGTGAATTTTCTTCGAATCAAGGACTGTTCTCTGAAAGCCTTATCAAGACTGTGAAATGTGACAAAGAAGGGCAGCAAAGGCAATGTGTGTACAACAGAAAAGGACCACGTGAAATCTGTTACAGGAGATAATTCCTCTGCCTCTGACAGAAATATTGTAAAAGAACCAGCAGGAGGGAAAATGTAAAAGAGCACACACAGACAGATGTATTACTGTACAAGTGGAGGAATCTGAGAAGTAAAATAAAGGAAGTGATTTAGAAATAAGTAAGTAGCTGACAGAGTGAGAGCAGAGTGATTTCTAGCAGCTGCGCAGCAGGAGATGAGCCTGAAGAAGGCGAGGATGAGGGCGAGGGTGAAGAGGTTAAGCAGCAGAGAATGAAGACATGAGAGAAACGCGAGAGCAATGCCTCACAATTACACAAAGATTGTTATGTCAGCTGAGATACTTCGGGGAGCTACATTTTAGCAGCAATAGCAATATGAACAAATATATTAATGTTACAGACGACTGCCAGAAACTTTCCCACTAAATTATACACCTTTTCCCTGATGTTTTTCTCTCCAATGTAAGTAATCTCCCCTCCATATGCAGTGTTGTGATGTTTCAATTTGGATTATCCTCTTGACTGAAGGCAGACTCAAGTGACACAGGTCTACCACTATAGACAAGACCTTATGCTTAGATGCTTCCCCATCAAATCAAGATTTGGTTCGTGTGCCTCTGATGTTGCTTTCGTAAATCAGAATGGGGGAGTTGGTTCTTGTTTCCAAGAGCTTATTATAAGCACGGTTCTAGAGTGAGGGTCATTCAAACCTTCCCCTGGTTTATTGACATTGGCATTGTTTCTGCTATGTTACTAATACAGGAGGGATCGCACCAGGTAATAAGATAAAGCAAAAGTACTCGGCTAAATTCTGATTTCCCTGCTTGCTGAGTTGTTATACAAACCAGAAGACATGAGACATGAGTAAGGTGGATGTGGATAATCCAAATGAAACTGAGACCTGGTGCTGCAGCTACCCTTTTTCTTAGGGTAGTTCTACTTTACTATGCCCAGCCATCCTCCCTCTGTGAGTACTGGAAGGGAGTACCTGGTTTGGGCTGCCTTGCCTGACAGTGCTGCAAATGAACCCTTCTCAGCCACCCCATAAAAATGCTCCTGTCTGAACTCTGGAGCAATCAATGATGTAAACTGCAGCAGCAAAGGTACTCACCTCAGCTCCTCATTTCTCACAGCTGGGATGTAAAGCAGGGCTAAACATCACTGCAATTAAGTGTCACTGTCACTGCTATTCTGTGACCTGGAGGCAGACTACTGCTTGCATGGCATGGGTGAGCAGAATCAATGGCCTCTGGTGGCATCATACTGGCCAACTGAGCAGCCCTGGAAGAGCCATGAGGAGCAGCTAGAACCTACCCCTGCCAAAGTCCTTGTTGCCTGTGTTCTTATTGCTTGCCATTGGAAACTTGCCTTTTTGGGTACCCTGTGTGGAATTTTTGGCCCAGGAGTTGGCAGAGCTTCTGCTTTACAAGGGACCATACTATTCGGCTCTGCCGCCATCCATCTGTGTATGCAATGTGCTGCATGTGGGTGGAGACTGGAGATTTAACATTGCTGGAAAGCAAAGATACTAGAGCGGCTTTTTTTCTCCCCCCTTTGCTTTGGGATTCCTTTATTTTTTTTCCAAAACTGTGAGTGCAGGGTACAACAATGTAAAAAACATGGATCCTTTTTTCACTCTATTTTCTCCAAAGAGTTTGGAGAGGGATTTTTTTCAGTTCTCAGCAGAGGAATTTGGCCCAATTTCCTAGCAAACAAAATGTTGGATTGAAAGCATGTTTGTGTCTCCACTCACAAGTAGCACATGAGCAGCAGGATCAGAGGGCTGATGTAGTATGGAATCCCATTTCTAAACAGAAGAGTAGCATCCAACAGCGCTGTTGAAGCCCAGATAAACCTCAAACCATTAAGGTGGAATCAAGCAAGTTAACACAGTGCAGAATACAAAAGCAATAATGAAAATAATGAATTGCTTATAAAAAATCAGAACCTGGGAAACTGTTCACTGTTTAAACATTATGCCTTTTACTCACTTGTTCACATAATAACTTAACAAACTCAAACTGTTCTTTTTTTTTTTTTTTGATGGCCATGTGAACTGGGTCACGTTGTAGACAGCAGCTGTGCTAATTCATCCATGCCAGCAGCCTGTCTGCTGAGATGAGAGCAACTTCCCTTCAAAACTCCTACAGCTGTGCTGGTTTTGCATAGGAACTTCAACAGAAGTCTCCCAAAACGGAGAAGGAGCTATTGTTTTTTTTTTTTTTTTTAGCCTTAAAAAAAGACAAAAGAAATCTCCATCAAATAACTTCAAACACCTAATATGTCATAGTGCTATTTTCCACAGTGCATTTGCAAAGCAGCTGGATGTTGTATCAACATAAGAGTGCCCTTCCAGCATACCAGGAAGCTTTCTGAAGGCATAAGACCCTCTTGTGGTTTTAATTCCTGTGTCTCAAACCCACTGTGTCCAGTTTATATCAGTTTAGACTTAATTTTTACCAAAATATGCTTGTATACCAGAGGACCAGAGCTAGACATTTTGATGCCTTAGTTTCCTTTTGGAAAACTTGCAGAAAAACGAAGTATGTCAGTTATCTAACATGATCAATTTGAGAAATTTGCTTCAAAATACTTTGTTTTTAAAAATGTCCACTCCCTATGGTCTGTAAGACTGCAGGAGCTGCTCAACTCCAGTACTGCCATTATAGACTTTGCAGATCTGAAACCCTTACTATAAATTTAGCTTGTGACCTGAGGTTAACAGAATACGTGAAACACCGTTTCAGTAACCTGACAGTGCTGTTTCAGTGGCCCCAGGAGCAGGATGGGTTTCTGCAGATTACCGGAAGGCTATTCAGGCTATGCATGGTGCCAAAATTAGTGATCAATAAAACTGAACTTTTGTAGACTTCATAACATCAGGCATAATTCCAGCATTTCCCAATCAGGGAGCAGATGGAAAGTCCACTGATAGCATTTACCGTGTTTTACTGACACCCAAACCAGTTCTGTGAAGAATTCTAGCCTGGAAACTGGAAGCAAAATAGCAGCAAAGGTCAGAGCATGGTGTATGCTATCTTTTCAGCATCTTAATACTGTATACTTGGGAGTGATAGTCAAAACTCTTTGGCTTTCAGCTGCCCTGGAGGATCCTCCTTTTTTCCCCACTGAATCAGTGGAAGATTTATTGTCTTCTGAGTGCTTTATAACCAATGGATTAAGACCTCATTTGGAGAGCAGATCAGCTCTCTGCACTGTATTGCCATGAGCAGCCTAGGCAAGGACTATTACTCCGTTTGGGCCTGCCATGCCCTGCACTCATTCTGCAGTCACTTGTGACACCTCCACCTCAGGCACAGATCTGGACCACAAAGAGGCACTTGCATTTTAAGCATACCTCCTCTGGGGTTTCATGATAGGTCATGGTGTAGTACATGTTTCATCAATTAAGAATAATAGTTTTGCCGTATGGCCCTTTCCACTTCCACAAAAGATACAGGGTCAGTTGCCTTTCAGTGCTACCCAGCATTCAAAAATGTAAATAACAAAAGGGAAGGCAAAGTGGTTTTGGTCTGGAGGCTTTCCAGAGGCTGCAATGAGCTTTGAAGCAGACTCTTAGCGTAGCGGGTGTCCTGAGTACTGCTCCAATGAATGGTGCAAGAGAATGCTAGTGCTAGTGAGAGCAGGAGCACACCATCTGCAGAAAATCTCAGCCTGTTTTGTCTCAAAAGGTGCAGATCAAGATTCCCACCACTCTTTTGCAGTTTATTTGCCCAGTGTTACAGAGGAATTAACTCTAACACGAATCTCTGCCATGTAACATGGTGTAAGTGAATGTAGTGCCATGTAACTGTAAATAAGACTCCACATGATACTGCCTGTCACTGGGTTGCCTGCGGAAATGAGACATATATAATCACCAGAGAGGTATTCTACACATTCAGTCATAAATAATTAAGACTAACCTGCCTTCTTCAGCCCACTGAAAGCAGATAATGTCATTTGGCTCAGGTTTAGGGAGTTTTCATTTCCTATTGATGTGGCTTCAAAAAGCCTTATAAATACATCACACTGAAGCAATCACCTGAGGATAACTCCAGCAAACAAACTGATTCTTAAATCTGTGGCTCCCAGGCAGGGATTGTAATTGGGATAACAATCTGTGTGACAAAAATTTATATAGTAATGAATAGTAATTGCTCACCGAGAAGGATGTGGATCGGGAAACAAAGGAAGAGGATGAATGAATTGGATCCTTTAACTGTTCAGAGAGGGCAGTGGGAGGATAAGAGCAGAAACAGAAACACATTTAGGATTCAGTTCTCAAGGGAGGCTGTAACGGGTTTGTTAGCAGAAATGTACTCCCACTCGGCAGGCTGCTGAAACCATACAAAACCTGGTGCACCTGCATTTTTCAGTGCACAGTTGTCTCTCCCAGTCACAGCCTCCTGATATGCTATTCTTAATTCTACCATGTCAGAAAAACATTTCAAACCCTACACTGACATTTCTCAGCATGCATCTGTTGCACACTCTTGAAACGCTGAAATTCCTGTAATGTAACATAGGTATTTGTGAGTATTTTTCCGCAGCACAACTGGGAAATATGACCTTTTTGCGTAGACACGTTCCACCATGCTGCAGCCAGCCAAGAAATTCTAGTAATCCCAGGATATTGCCATATTCATTTTAAATTGAATATTTGTGTAGGTAGCTATTTTTCCCTTCCCTTCTTTTCCATTCTCACTTGCGTATACTCAGCTATCAACACACTTACTTTTTTTTTGCCCTGCTTTTCCTAACCTTCTCTTTCCAGACAATTCTAGATTACTGTTGGTATAGCTTTACATGCATGCTAGGCTGTAAAACATTCACCACACCTTCAGGTGCCTGCAAACCTTACGGTGAAAGGCAATAATGAGTATCTTACTGAAGACAGGCTGTTCGATGTTTGCCTTTTGGTAAACTACAGAACTTTTTTTCTGTTCAAGTGCTTGTCCTCACTAACAAATAAAAGAGGTCACGTGAGCCTGTGGCCTTATCAAAAGCCCACTGGTGTGAAGAGCTAAGGGGAGCAGATGAAATGGTTGGTTTTTATGTGGCTTCTTGAGAGGAAGAAAATAAACCTGACTTGCCTGCAGAGCTAGATTTCACCCTATAATTTCTGTATATTTCCTCTTGCTTCTGTTTTTTGTTTCCCTTGCCTCTTTTTATTTTGTATCTTTCTCTCTACTACATATTTCAAGTCTTGTTTTGTTTGGGTGCTATGTGTTAAGGAAAGCCAGGCTAATAACAGGACTGCATATTTGTCAATCACAAACTCTTTCACTGAACAAAGCAACTGAAATATTAGAAGCAAATTAATGATAACATTCACCGTGAGATGTCAAAGCTGCGGCCTTAATTATTATTTCATTTACCTGAAACCTAAAAAGTAAGAAAGGACAGATTTGACCTACACTTCATGCAGAGGATCAAGTGGTAGAAATTTGAATGCTGTGCTCAATTAATTGGCAATTTTAGCTACACTGAAGCCCCTCCCTGACCCAAGGTTCCTAATTTAAATTTAGATACTGCTTAAAATATTTCCCAGGGGCATGAGTTCTGATGTAGTCAGGTCCTTTCAAGAATTAAGAGTACACTACCAATACAGGAATTTTTCCTTATGGTGGCAGTGACTGAAATTCATCTTTGAGCTTCTCCCATCAGGAGTATTTCCTCTTCCTTGATCCTGCTTCCTCCTACTTAACTCCACATGTTACCATGCATTTGGTCTATCAGGAGTTTCTCTTTGACACTTCCACCTCTACATCTCCCAGATCCATGGTACCTACAAATCTTCGTAGTCCAAATATTCTTCATGTCTGCTTTAGTCTCTGCTAACGCAACTCTTTCTCTAGTGTCGATTTCCTCACAGTGAAGCTGAGCCTCATTCTGTGCTGTGCAAATTACAACTACTTGAAGCACAAGGATGAATAATACTTCTATGTGCATTCTGAGGCTAAACTGCTGATTGCTGCAGTGCTCAGATATCATGGTGGCAGCTGAGAATGCCCAAAACAGAGGATACAGTCTAAAAACATGTGAAATGTTTGCTCTTGAGGAAAGATCACCAGTATCAACCAATTTGGGAAAGAGTTTACCTTTCTCTCTTTCCAATTCATTGTTTCTTTCATTTGCACTTGTTTGTTTAACATTGGATTCTCATTTCTCTACTTATTGCAATGCAAAAAAAAAGCAAACGCAAACCAACCTGATAAGCCTAAGCTGGCTTTTCAGGTTTCTTCACTCTTGATCTTGTCTTGGTAAAAAAGCTGCTTCCTGGAGCACCTGCTTGTTAGCATTTACTAAGCATTTTAGACCAGATGCTTCCTATGTAGGGAGCTCCAAGCAGCCTCACCATGTCTGGACAAGGTAGGTGAAATCTTATCAGAGCAGATCTCCAAATCAGACTCTTGTAGCTTTTGTCACAGGAGGACAGAAATTAGCAGCATTTAAACCAAACAAGCCTTATTTTAACACTTATAAGGTATTACTTTTAGCCAGACACATCATTAGCAACAAGGGAAATAATTCTTTCATTCCTTTCCAAAATCTACACTCCTCCTTTCCACTGGTTACCATACTTTGGACCTGGCTCATTGTTCCCTTTTGTTCTCACAGCCTTTGGCCAGAAAGGAAAAAAATATTCTATAGTCCCATCAAGGAGGGCGATCCAGTGAAAATCAAGCTCATGTGCTTCGTTCTGAAATAAAGAATTAGTAGAGTTGGTTAAATCGTTCTGAAATAAAGAATTAGTAGAGTTGGTTAAATATTCACTTATGAGAACCCTATCCTGGGAGCCAAGGGAGAAATACTTGTCATTCAATGGCCTAGAAATAATCTGTGACAGAGAAATCATTTGCTCTGAGGTTATCTCAAATTTGCTGAGTGTTCACTGTTGAATTAGCAAATTTACCCACATTTCATATACAGAAAATGAACCTGACACAATTGTAGAGCCTCTGTTACAAGAATACCCCCAAACGGACTGGAAAAACTCTCCTAACCAAACTCTTCCTTTCCCTGTTCAGTGAAACACTACTTATTTCTAGGCTTCTACATTATGTTTATTTAATACCTAGGGTTTGAGCACAGACTTGGATTACAACTTTTGGATGCATCTGGGGAAGAGAAGAGAAAAACCCAGAGAACACAGAGGGGTCTGGCAGTTTGGGTGGTATTAAAAAAAAAAGTATTCAGGCAGAGTGTAGTGAGAATAGTGGTTTGAAAATACAGCCCTGAAGGAAGAGTCTCCAGAGAAACAATGGGAAAGGAATAAATAAAAAGAAAGTTATAAATTCATCTATTTGCTCTTCCCTGACCCTTGCTTTTACTCCTCTTCACAGCAACTACCCTGGGAAAGGCACAATGCTTTCCCCTGTCACAATATTGAGAAAAATTGAAATGGGGAAGAAAGACCACCAGATGCTTTATTGTCTTAGGCGTTTCCACATAATTAGCTGGGAATAAAGGTCCTCTGCATGGTTTCATTGCATTGAATGAACTTGGATATTGCTACACAGTAGTGTGTTTTATGATTCATGCTCTGCTATCCAGCAGCTTTTTGAAAACTGCCAACTACTTTATCACTGACGGCCAAGCCTAGGCCTACAGCTTAAAATGCAGCAATGCAAAGTTAACTGTGCATGACAGATGTCCATGAAATTGTTTAACACACGCACGCATGCACACGCCACACACACACACTCTCTCTCACAAAGCTGTCTCTTGCCCTCCTACTCTCTCGTACGTCTGTCACTGCACAGTCAATGTCGGTTTTAAATATAAATAAAACCTGGGTACTGCAGAGGAAACTGTGAGTGCACGGTGAGGACCCCAGGTTGCTGCAGGAATCATGTGTTCTGCCAGCAAACTTTGTAGAGAGGTTGTGAGAATAATGAAGCCAGCTCCCCTGAGTGTGTTGGGAGGGGGACGGGTCTTCTCTTCTTATTTCCTTCTCCTCTCCACACACTCTCTCTTTGCAGATATCCTGCAGATGGAAAGCTTGGAAGTGAGGCACCTCAAGATGTTGAGGTTCTTGTGGGGTTTTCAAAACCACCTGGGTTTTACTGAGGCAGCGCCACTTCCACAGGGGAGATACACAAGGCATAATCTTCCTGCCATTGCCCCTTGCACCCAATTGCCTACAAAATCTTCATGAGGTGTTCATCCTCTGAGGAGAATAGAGCGTGGCCTCAGTGGAACTACTGCCTGTATAAACTGGGCCAAGAGAACCAAACTCTCTGAGAACAACTAAGTTTTGGGCATAGGGAGAGGGATCCATACTGGCTTCATGCAGGAAGATGCCTGGTGCCTGTCATCCCCTCTGGGGAAGCATGGGTCCATCCCTGCTTCCCAACCCGCTTGTCAAGCACGGTGGCATAAAGAGAGAGGGGGGTGAGTGAATCCCTCTCCTTTCTCTGCCTTCCATGAACAGCTCTATTGATTGCCATTGGGTTATTAGCATGGGAAGGTGGTACCCAGTGTGAATGCAAGTGACAGCAGCGAGCCAAAAGAAAGGAAACAAGGAATCAGTTCCCCTCAGAAGGAGAGGCAAAAAGTCCCCTGACCCTGCTTGGACTTACTTTGTATTCTGTGAGGGATGAGCCCTTTCCCCAAGGTTTACAGGCTGTTCTAACAGGCAGGAAATAAACCATGAGAAACCTTCCCAGCACTCAGAAAGTGGAAGCTGGGGGGACACAGGAGAGCACCAGATGAGTCTGTCACATCACAGAAAACACCCACAACAAATGAACACTAAAAAAAACCAAAACAAAACTGAAAACCCAAGAACAAACCTAAGATATTTTTTTTTCTCCATTTTCTTATGTCTAAACAAACATGTAATTCACTCCTATTTGACTTCAAGGTATTTTGCAAGGAAAGCAATAATTCTGCTTTAGGGAATATTGGGCCAAATTCTCTGCCATCAGCCAAGCATACTTTTGTTTTCATAGAGGTGCCCCAACTTCTACTCAGTGATTTGGGCATGTTCCCCTGCCTTATGGACATTAAAAACAACATAAAGCTCAACCTCCAGTAGACGATACCCAAGTTCAGATTGAAGAGGACAGTCAGGATTCACAGCAGACCTTGGTGTAACTTCTGGAAGGGATTTCAGAATGGAAACCATGAGGCTGGAGTGAGAGGTGACACTAATGTACTTTTCCTATGAGTTTTTTTTTTTTTTAACAGGTTCTTTTTCCCCTCTGACACCCACTAGCATCTCAGACTCATGTGCAATTGTGCGAGTAACCAGTTTCACCTCTCGCGCTCAAGGCTAAGTAATCTTTCTCTGATACAAGGGAGTGAAGATCCTTCAGAAATGCCAAGAAAATTTTGTGCTTTTGATCTTTACTAGGGATAAAAATGCCACAGCTCCCTGTTAAAGTTTGTGCCTCTTCAGCACAGCATAAAGCAGCCCAGCGGGATGCCAATTAGGCGCTGTGGGATGCCGTGTGTGTTTCTGTATGTCTGCATGCCTGCATGCCTGCCTGCGTGTGTGTGTGCGTGTGGCTGGTGGGTGGCCTGCTCAACATTTTGGTGGATGTTTCATTCCCACCCCTTTTACTACGACCCTGGTTAGACCACTTTTATGCCAGTGACAGCTTCATGAAGCACAAAACATGGAGCAATACATGGCATGAAATTGGCAACAAAGCCGAGCAAAAGAAGGAACAATTCTCTGGCAGGATGTGATCACAATATGGCTGATTGGATCTGGAAGCAGATGCCAGCAGCGGGTATTGTCCCAGTGACTGAAAAGACATGACCCCTGAGGTACAGAAGACAACGAGGCCCTCCTTATGAACCACAGGGGGAGGGGAGAAGAGGTGAAACCAATGAATAAATCAGGCGATGGAAAGAGGGGAGAAAAGAAAATGCTAAAGAGGACTTTTATGGGGGACAGGGGCAGCTCAATATGCAAGAGCGTTGCCTCCCCAGCTAGCTGAACACTTGCTCAGACAATGGCTTTTTAACAGATGGGAGCCCTGCTGAAAGGGGCCAAGTTTTGTGCAGTTGAGAATCCCTGTTTGTTTAGTTTGCTGCTCAGGCAGGTGTCTGCAGAAAGGCAGGTTAAGTGTCTCAGGGGCGGTTTAAGACAGGCAAGCCGGCGTATCTATGAGGACTGGTTTTATTGGTAGGGGACTGATCTTGTTAGACTTACTTGTGAAACCCTGGGGAAGGAGAGAGAAAAAAGAGATCTCTTTTCTCCTTTCCTTCTAAGGACAGATTTTCTCAGTCTGGGCAATCAGGCCCCGGTAATAAACCCTGCCAGTAAGGCTGCTTCATGTCATAGGTACCAACAGAGCACAAAACATTGCAGCTTATTTTGTCACAACTCTGTGCTCCTACACGCAATTGTTCTTTTCCTCCTTTCCTCCAGTACATTTGAAAACCCAGCTGCTTACACTACAGTTTTCTGGATGGGCTTCTTCATCTATTTTGGCATTTACTAGAGATCATTGAAATTCAACTCACATGGCTCCTGACCTCAGTGATGTGCAATTCTCCTCTGCAGTAACAGAGATGCTGCCATTCTCCTCAGTTAACGATGACATCCAGCTAAGAGAACTGGTGGGGTTGATTTTCCTCTAAGTCACATAGGCACCAAACACCACACACAGGACTGGGAGACCTTAGAAAGTAAGCACAGGGGATGTGAGCTGGACTAGTCCAGAGGAAGTGAAAACCTCACTCACTCACTGGATACTTGTTTCCAGACTGGGTCAGAAAACAAACACTGTAAGGTCAGTGCCAGAGGATGCTTCTCTGAGGATGTCTCCACAGCAGCGTTACAGCCCTAACCAAACCAGCAAGTGGCAGCAGGTACAGCTTCTCCTTGCAATGTGATAAATGGCACTAATTGCAAAATCCTGACCTGTGCCTGGTGTGGGCAGGCAGCACAGCAAGCTGGCTGCTTGAACAGCCAGCATGACTCTCTTCCTGCCCATAAGCAGCCTCTGATAATGCCAGCCCCCCTGTCTTTCACAGAAGAAACTGCCCTCCACTGAGCCACAAAGTGTTTGGTGATATCCTCACCAGCATCCAAGATGGGAAAATCTTTTTCATGACTCTATTCCAAATGGCAAGCTTATAACAATGTAGATCATGCAAGGATCACAAAGCATGGGGAAAAGGTAAGAGAAAGAAATGGAAGGCAAGCATACACTGCATCAGGTCTGAGTGTCAATGGGAGTGTCACCTCCCCTCATGCTATATCATGACAATCATCATAGCCCTGAATCTCGAACAACTCAATGAAAGGATAAAGAAACACCCACATGGATTCAATATAGTCTCACTTGGTCTCAAAGCACTGCATCTGTGTTCTGGACAGACCCGGTTCCTGGCTCATGTTGTGCTGTACCCAGTCCATTTGTAGAGCCGTGCAAGGCAGGCATGCAACATCAAATGCAATATCCACCTTTAACTCCTATCTGTGCTATTGACTTGCTAAGTGATTTCAGAAAGGATCATGATTTCTCTGTGCTCACATTATCCTCTGCTTTCTATATCTTCACTTAAAATACATTGACAGTCATTCTTGGTAAGCATATGGATTCTCTATGCTCATATATTCTAAGAAAGACTATTCTTTCTCTCAGGAGCATGGGTTAGGAGAATTTCGTACACTGTTTTACCTCCTTATTTGCTCTGAAACCTCTCTGTAGTCATGATTCACATTGGGAACAGAAACATCACCCTGTTTGTGCCTAAGCAGCCCGCCAGAGGATAAATAGGGATCATTACTTTCAGGGGGTGGTGGTAGCACAATGTTTCCATGACTAAATCAGTGCCTTTCTGCCTTAGGCCTCTCTCCCAGTCTCTCCTCTACCTCTAAATCTGTTTTGAAAAGAGTGAGGTGAAACCTTGTTCCACATATCCACTGGGTTGCTGTGTGACTACTGAGCCCACCCACATGAGATCTACAAAAAATCCACAGAAGCAGAACTCAGTATATTGAAAGTTTACTCTCCCCCTTTCTATATTTCTTAAAAAAAAACCCAAATCTTTCTCTATTTGGATTGGGTTAAATAGCATAAAACAGTACACAGTTGCACATGCAATTGCACCTTTGATGACTACTTTCTGTCATAAAGGACTTTGGTCTTGAACTGGCAACAGACACAAAGGTTTTCCTAGTTACTTTCCAGCTTGCAAAGCCTCTTATTTTAATATTTTTGGTACAAAGTTAAATATTTTTCTTCAAAGCACCTAAGGACAATGCTAAATCTTTCTGAATTTGCCTCTTTCCATTTAGTTATCTTGGTACTATTAATTTTTAGAGGCTTAAAGTAGGGTTTATGCGGCATTAGTATTCATAGGCACTGCCTAATTTACTCTTATGTTCGGATAGGTACGTAGGTTTTTTCAGATGAAATGGAGGGGATTAGTTCTAGATCACTTGCTCTGAAGAAAAGTTGTAACATGTCACTACTTTCTTTTCAACACAGCATCAATTTTTAAAAATAGACTTTTTATTCCAAATAAAAAAAGTATCTGCTGCAGTCTTGGAAAGAGAAAAATTACTGTATGCTGGCATAAGAAAGTCACAAAGTCTCCAAACCCTTCCTTCACTCTCTTCTTTTCACAGGGATGAGGGATTATCACCACTGATCCCTAATCCCACTCTCACTGCATTGGCTTTGCACTGTTGTGGAGGCCCTGGGTGCACTCCAAGCCCTTGATGCGGGGCTGGCTGCAGCCACTGCTGCTTGGGGAGGTGGGCTGGCCACTGACCACAGAGATGCCAGACGCAAGGGCTGTGCTCTGGCTGTTGACTGTTAGCCATTGCAGAGGGAGGGAAGTGGTCTAGGTCTGCCCCAGCCAATCAGCCCTTGGGAAATCACCCTCATTCATGGAGGAGAGAGCACTGTAAGATCAGCACGCCCCTTGCCTAGGTTTCACAGGCATAGAAATTTGCTTCCACTTACAGACATGGTTGAAGGAGAAATTCATAACAAAAGCTTTTTCTAAATGTTCAAACCCATATGTTTGGAGAGGAAACACATTGCCTTTTTGATTCTGCTACAACTCAGACTTTAAACACCAATACTGTTAAATGTAATGACATTTGAAAATAAACAGAAATTTTCATCGCTTTTTCCTGTATTTTTGGTTTGGAAACAAGACAATTACCCCCCTAAATTCCATTTATGTTGTAAATTTGATTTGGAATATGCAATCCTTCATGAGATAATAATGCAGTTAGAAGGATGCGAAACAATGCTCTGTTTCCCTCTTGGGCAGCTATAGGGTGGCAGGGTCCCAGCCCTCCCGCAGACCCCCTGCACCCCGGAGGCACTCCTGCCTGAACAGACACAGGCAGCCTAGGGTCACTGTTAGTGTGAATGTTGCGTTTCTTTCTGATGCCCTCCAGCGGCCAAGGCAGTCCAATGGGCTGCAGCTGACCAAGGACGTGCTCAAGCAGCTGGGGTGGATGGAGCAGGAGAGGCAAGCAGTTCAACAAGGTCTTCTTCAGATCCCTACACTAGGGAGGGAAAGGTGCCGTTCCAGGCACACTTTTGTTCCAGTGCAGGTATTCACTATTAAGGCATACTGCGTTTTGATTTCCTTCTGAGAAAGGAAGAGGAGATCAAACAATTTCAAGAGGCCAGAATTTACAGTGGGGTAAAATCAAGTAGGTCAGCTGAGTATCTGTAGCTACATGCTGTTACTTGAAATGTGTAAACATAAACTACTCGTGCGCTTATGAGAGTATATCAAAGCCATTTGGTGGTGCTCATTACCTGACACTGTATCTCTGGTCCAGGTATAAGTTTTAATGTTTTTAATGGCTATTTTACATTTTGTCCTAACCGTGCCACTAATTTGCATCAATAGAAGCCACATAAGCATACAAAAGAACTTTTCAGACAATAACATTCTACTAACCAAGTCAACCAAAGAAATTAAACTAAAGGATGACTGCCCGGCCAGACCGCCAGGTCCTGGGTCAATTAGACATCAAGGTTACATCAAGATGAGCACATTAAGCAGTGAGAGGACACAGTTCTGGGCACGTGAATGCAGTTGTCTGTCCCAGTAAACAGCCACAACTTTCCCTGACGCTGTTTTGGTCCATGCCAACCTGCACCTTCTTAAAAGATGCCCAGGTACAATTCCAGAGAGTGCACATCCACACCTGGGATTCCCCACAGAAAGCAATGTATGTGCTTCACCCTGCCCCAGAAGCTAAGAGGATTTACAAGCAAAGCTGCAAGCTGTTCTTCACCAATGGCCTCTGTGTCTGGCAACACTTCAGAGCATGTTTAATTGTGTTGTCTTGTGTAACCCAAAGGTCTGCTTTCCCCTGGGATTCTGAAATTATAGCGGTTGCTTGGCATCAAACTCTAAAGACATTGCACTGCTTGTTTTATATCAAGTAGCAGTACAATTTATTACATAATGCAGACAAAAGCAGTGGCTGCAAGGTCTGTCATTCCTGAGAGAGGAAATTTTGGTTTTAAAGCTGCACAGATGAATTCTGTTACAACCTTTAATCATCATCACTACCTCAGCCCGTCACAAGCATTACTGGATTCACTTCTGTAAAGTCCTCATGAGAAGCAATACTTCTTGTGCACTCATTTCATACATGGGAAACGGGCACTGGGAGATTCAGATGAAGAAAACTCACTTTTGAATTTTTTGAACTATTTCTGCTTGCTTTTTCCAGCTATTAAAACTGTCCAGTTTTAGCCTCTATACATGCAAAGTACACTTCCCTGTTGATTTCAGCTACTGAATTAACTGAAGAGCAATTGTATCGAGGTTGCTGTGCTCTTAGTTTATTTTGTATTTAGTCTTGGCCTCAAGCCCTGGAAGGACAGGTACCACAATGAAATCTGGTTTTCTAGTAACTGCATAAAATGTATTTTTCACTCATCTTTCCCTTACAAATGCACAAACTTCTTGGGCTGAAACTTCACACAGTATTCAGGCATCTAACAGAGAAATGGTGTTTTAGGGTAGGTAGGTGCAGAGAAAAAGCTGGTCCTGAGAGCTTTCATGATGGCACTACTCCTTCCAATATTCCCCTACAACAGCTGGAAATGGCCTGTAGCCAGTGAAGCTCGCTTTTGGGAACAAACTGGTTAAAATTGCTGTTCTTTTTTAGGTAAAGAAGGCTCTGACTGGTGCAAATTACAGCATACAGAAGGTTAAAATGGATAATGGGAACAAAAAGAAACTTGAAAAGAAAGAAAAGTGCCTTTTAATGTCATTGGAGCTGCAGTCCTGCCAGCCCTCAAAGTTTTACTGTGAGTTCCATAAAATAGTTAATGAAATATTCCAGCAGAGGCTGGACTGCACAAATGCCTCAAGTTTTCCATGGAAGTACATCCCAGTCCTTCATGCAGCACTGAGAAGCTCGAAATCACCACCCCCAAGCATAGAAAGAGCTTAGAAACGAAAAGGTCCCTTCTGCATTTCCCAGTTTGTGCTTTCTGAAAAGCTTGACATTTCTGAACCAGCTCTGTGTTACTTTGGTCTCTGCTTGTGCAAGGCTCAGAGCTGCAGAGCCAAGCAGGGACCCCTTGTCATGTCATTTTGCATATGATTTTTGAGAGTATTCCTGATCATGAACCTGTTCACTAGCAAGTGGGAAATAAAGCCCTCCAGAGATCAGTGTGGCACATGCGCATCCTAGGACGCAACAAACCTCCCCAGCTGACCTCCTCTGGGTTGTGAAAGCCATCTCTGTAGACACCCAGGGCCCAGTCTGCCTTGGATAGTGATGTCTGCTGACTGGTGTTGAAGTGCAGAATGAACTGAACATGTTGTTCTCTTTGTAAACTGGTTTAAATGGACAGAATGCTTGACAGACTAGAGCTTCCAGCTCTGCTTGTTTAGCAAGGAATGCTCTCTTAATTTCTTATTGTGGCACACAAGATTTAGTGCAGATCTTTTAATTTAAATGTCAGAATGTGAGCAGTAATTTATTTCCATAAAACAAAAAGCAATAAAGTCAAATATATTAAGCTCTGGCTGTGAGAGCTTAGATTATACAATTTATAATTGTACAGAACACAAACGGCAAAAAATTACCCCTCAAAGGATGAGTTATTATCACTCAGGCGTTGATTCAGAGCTTCTGAAAGCAGTTACAACAAAATTAAAAAGAAAAAGGAAAAAGAAGGAGATGCCAAAGTACATGGGACACTGAAAGGCCCTGGGTGACAGCTGAAAGTGAGGAGCAGAAGCATCTGAGACATCCATTCAACCAAAGGCTTTCCCAAGTGCTCCTCTGCTGCTCCTTCATACCTTGCTCTCTGAGGCTTATTCTGACTTCCCATTTTCATATTGAGAAACTGAGTCTTTGCTACAACCCACCATTTTCATATGTATATTACACCCCTAAAATGACACTTCCTGACAAAGGATAAGGTATGTCAACAAATAAGATGTGTTCATTGCAGCAGGGATCATCAGTTTTCAGCACCTGGGATAGATGAAAGCTGGTCCTAAGACCTTATCAGACGCTAGTGATAATACAACTCACAATGTGACATAGTCATTCAGATGACGATTAGCTGAGCTGAATCAGAATGTCTCCACATACAAGTAAAGTTAGACTGTGAAAACACATCTCTCAGTATTTCAGATGGTACCTGCACCAGAACTTCCCCAGGAATCTAACTCCGATCCCCACTCCATCAATCTAAGCTATTCATAAGACGATTATCAAGTAATGAGGAATACCTGAATTAACCATGCCAAAACCTAGTATTTGGAGGAAGCATGTAAATATCAAAGAGCTCAGTTAAAATGTATAAAGGGTAATACAGCTTTGCTACTGGTATTCAAGTGACAGAGAGCCAGAACTGAGGACAAAACCACCAGAAATGCCATTCAGAGACTGATTTATACCGCAGTTTGAACTATTACAAAAGCCACTGAAGCAGAGCCACAGAAACAAACATCTGGGGGCTGCAAACCTGCCAAGCCTCCCCACTTTCATGGCTGACCCTTATGCTACATGCTGTGGAGAGGCTAAGGACAAATTTGCCCTATGCATCATTTCTGGAGAGTGAATCACAGGGCCTCCCAGGTCCACATGGTTGTTGGGACTAGAATGTGCTGGTGCACATTTTTTTCCCTTTGACATAGTAGAGGCTGGAAAAAAATGTAGTTGTAGCAGGGAGGTCTACAATCATAGAATCATTTAGGTTGGAAAAGACCTTTAAGATCATCAAGTCCAACTGTTAACCCAGCTCTAACCACAGGTACACTTCTTTTAAATAACTCCTGAGATGGTGCCTCAGCCGCTTCCCTGGGCAGCCTGTTCCAATGCTTCACAACCCTTTCCATGAAGATTTTTCTGCTGATATCCAATCAAAATCTCTGGTGCAACTTGGTGTCATTTCCTCTTGTGCAATCACTTGTTATTGGGAGAAGAGACCAACATCCACCTCATTACAACCTCCTTTCAGGTAGTTCTAGAGAGCAATAAGGTCCCTAAGCCACATTTTTCCAGGCTGAACAGCCCAAGTTCCTTCAGCCAGATTCTCCAAGAGAATGGATGCAGGAAGAACTTCCTTGGCAAAAGGTATCTGCTGTGCTTTTTGAAATTGGAAGAGAACAACCAGGCACAGTTGCAGCATGCATGAGGGCTTATCAGGATCAGGAGGATGGGATGCTAAATTCTGGGACCTATGTGATTTCCTTGCTGTTTCTACTTTCAATAGCCCAGAGAACTTAGGAGTGGCTCTTCTAGTACCACTTAATGCCGTCACTTGCAAGCTTCACTGAAGCCTGAGGAAATACTGATTAACAGTATTCATCCTGGACTGGGGCTCCCCTCCTTTTTGCTAACCCTTAATATATTCATTGCCTTATTTTCATACATGCTGATTGAATAGCGATTTATTCTTCTGGTGCTAGGCTAGTCCCCCCATACTAAATGTGAAATCTTTATTCTAACCAATGTCTAAATCATTGTTTTCTGGCGGCACAGATCATGTGGCACAGATTATTAATAGCTCTGGTCTCTACACCACTTGACACGGCGCTCCAGCTGTCATTCTGCTCCCTGGCTCGTATGATTCTTGCACTGGTAAAGTGCCAGGCCCGGGCCGAGCCCATCAGTCACTGTCACCCACCACCCAGTGATGAATAGCCCCACGAGCACCGTGGCGAGGCCCCGGCTCCTATTCACACGCGCCTGACTTTTACCGGCTCCAGCACGCCAGCTGAGGCCGGTCCCTGCTGAGGTGGGCTGTGGCGACCTGGAAAGACCACCCCCCTGCTCCCTGGATTAGTTAAAAATGAAACAAATCCTAATGCGATCATGTCACTAATTATGCATTTAATTCAGTTATAAGGAGCTAATGGCTCCCCCAGTGACAGCTTTTACTGCTAAAAGGCAATTCATTCCTGAAACTGAGAAATCTAATTACACAAAATGCTTCGTCCTAATCCTTTCAAAGAATAATCTTATTTGTAGACATTAACATCCCAGATGCTGCTGCTGTTTGTCCATTATGACAGTGTTTGTCCTGAATAATGTATAAATAGCTCTTTCTGGACAGTTGCATGTCACTAAATCAATACAATTTGCTGCCTTCTGTTACATTAAGTCAGCCTGGGCAAGCTGGAGAAAATTAACCTTTTGTTTCCCACTCAAAAGGGCCTTTGAAATTAGAACAAGAAAGGGTTGGAGGGCCTATGGGAATCATGAGGTCTTTTTTTTTTAAGCCCACAAAGTATTCAGCAGATCCACCTGGCTGGTGATGGATATATCCCCAGAAAAATTGACAAAACATTTCCAGGCAGCAGATGAGGAATAGAAGGCAAGATTATGTTCTGCTTTCTTGTCTCTTCCTTAAATGTTTCAAGTTTCTTCTACTGAACCAGCTTAATTGTGGTAAATGTTCACCATAGTGTTTTGTTGTCAAGGAAACAGTACTCCTGCTAAGATGTTCCCTGGCAGTTGTGGTTGCTCACACTGCTAGCGAGGTGGGAAACATCCCCATGGAGTTGTTCTTTACACAAAAAGCCCTTCAAACACACAGAAAAACCCAGAGAAGGAAAAGTCTTTCTCTCATGTGGTATATAACTGAGAAGATAAGCTGTGGACACACAGCTTTGGACAGAAATACCACTAAACACACAACTGGATTTTAGTGTTTTCTCGTATTTGTCTTTTGCGTTAAGAAATATCTGCCTGTGTCTGTTGCTGCATTAAAGTAATCAGCTCTCTCCTAGTTTTAGTAGAGGAGTTCCAAATTTTCATGCGCTGCTCTGGTAGTATCCCTTATAGGATTCCCTAAATGTCACTCATATTTGTGAAAGGCTCTGAGAGACTTGCTTTTAACTATAAACTCAAGCCCTACTGAAACCTCTATTCCTTTGCCAGGGACAAAAATGCAGCTGAGCAGTGTGGAGAACAGAACATGGTTCTGATTGAAAAGGAAAACACAGGTCCCACCAAACTCATACCTCAAGTCAAAGTAAATATGAAGGGTATGTACTCAATGTTCCACTATAAAGTCATTAGGAAGCTAAACCACTGGAAAAAATAGTGCTGAGAAATTATGTCCAAGCTCCTTGTAGAGTAAAAGTGACAACTTCAGCATTTATTCTGTCCCCAGTCTCCATGTGTCTATTCCGTGAGCTTACCAGCAATGTCCTTAATGGCAGTGGTTTCTTGAACCAGCACAGAGGGAATTCTGCAAGCAGAAGGACCCTGGAGAAATTAGGAAGTAATCTGCTATTCAAAAAGTGCAAAGTGCAAATTAGAAAAAGCCAAATTTCCCCATTGTGGTTTGGGTTCTGTCTCAGTAAGAACAGCTTCTAAGGGCAATCTTCAGGGCACTGTAGGAAGTGAAAAAGGTAGAATAGACCACAGCTTCACTAGCACATACCTAGCCCTCAGATGCAGACTTGCACAGAGTTCTTGCTTCCCTTGCACACTGCTCTAACAAATGCTAATGGCGAAAGAAATAGTCAAAATTTGCTCTCAGAACCAAAAATCAAATAATAGTCTGTTTACTCAGAGAAATAATCGCACAACAAAGCATTCGTGTCTGCTACCCTGTGAAAGCATACATGGAGGGAGCTCCCTGAGGCTGTACATGCACTGCATAACATTAGGAAGAGTCCCTTGCATGATGACAGGGCTATTCTGACTGCTTCCCATACAGATAAACCACATCCAGTAGCATAACCACTTATACTGGGATTTCAAAAGCATTCTCTCCCTGTTTTCTCATTTTGCAAATAATTATTTCTTTTCCATGCTCACCTGGATTTCTTAATTTCATTTTATTCCTCAATAAAGTCTTATGGCAGGTTTCTCTTGTACGAGCTGCCATAAGACAATGCTCTCCAGGACTTTTTCCTGTTTGTGGCCTCCTGGACTAGCTGATGGTAGCTGCTTTGCAAAAATGAGCTTCTCTTTGCTTTTTCATTCTTTCAAAAAAGTAGCTTCAGAGAGCTACAAGCACAGCATCCTTCACTGCACCACACTGCTGTGTTTCCTCTGCTTTCCATGAAGGTAGTCAGATTTAGAGGCTGGGAAGATGTTACCTTTGGGGTCCCCCCATGAAAGCAGTGATTAACCTGCGACCTCACAGATTTCTTTTGGAAGCACATGCCTGTGAAGCAAACACAGAATAGAGCCCTACAAAACCTATGTGCCCTGTGGCATGAGCCTCTTGTCCTAACCACTTACTCCGGCTCTGACACCATACTGAAGCTGGTGCTGGGAACAGTGTGTGGTAATGGTTTTAAACTGACTGCACTACTACAGAGGATGTGAAACCACTTCTTTAGACTCTCTGCTGTTGCTGTTCTGTGGCTAGGAGGACATAGATAAGTAGTTAGGTCAGCGTTTTCCACATGTACTAAATGTATTTAAAATATTCAATGTATCCATTTGAATATTTTTAGGGGGATTAATTTTTCAAATATAAAAAGTTTATGCGACTCTAATGGACTACTAATGGAAGAAGCTTTTAAAAAAATCTCTGCGTTGTTCTGAGACCGGACTGTGACCTAGCCAACCAGGTATAATATGTACCAATATCTATCTTACACTGTGAAATTTAGACTGCAAATCCATTATGATAGAGTCTGTGTCTTTATGTATTGTGCGCTGCTGAGCAAGCTCACACAGCTCAATAAATAATAAATGGTAGGAACTTGACCTTGAATATTAAACGTGATCTGAATCATTCTTCACCCAGGAATTTGGGATCGTTTTCCCCAGAAGCTTTAAATTGGAGATTGAGGTGCAGCTGTGACAGAAAAGCAAAGCTAGCAGTGTCTTCTGGCTGGGCTGGGTCTGATTTTGAGTCACTGCCTGTTCCAGTGTCTGGCTGAACCCAGGACTGCATACCAGCTCAGGCAGTCCACTGCTGCCCATTTCACCCACCCACAGAGTCTCCAGCTGCCTCTTTGGATAGTAGGTACCTTATGGGTGAGCTCACCTGGGGCAGGAAATGCAGCTTCCCACAAGATGATGTCTTTCAGATCCCTACACTAAACAAACTGACCGGTTCTTAGGAAAGCTAATTCACAGTGTGTCATGGGTTCAGGAGCAGCAGTCATTTTTCTTTAAGCAGTAGCTGGTGAGCACTGTGTTTTGGATTTTCGGCTTGGGAACAGTGCTGATA
>JASSUY010019610.1:0-12546 GCA_032466535.1 Forpus xanthops
CATTCTTTTGATTCTCCTTCCCATTTCCCCGGGACTGGGGAAGAAAGAGGGGGGAGTGAGCAGAACTGTTTGAGGGGGCTCAAACCACAACAAAGAAGCAATTGTTCGGTTCATTTTATGCAAAACAATGCAACACTAAACTGAAATATAACCTTAGTTCTTCCCAACAATAAAAAACATTAGTGCAGTGTTGCAATAGCTGTAGGAAGTCCCACTTTCTGGCTGATTTCTGATTTAGCTGTATTTTTTCCACTCCACTAGATAGACCAGCTTCTGATAGATCAGAGAGACAGGTACTCCACTCCAGTGTGAGACACTGACATACTCTGAGAATCTAGAGAGCTGTAAGACCGAAACTTAAAAGCTGCTGGTCTATGACAGAAGGCAAATGAAATACTGAATGTAAAAGTAGTGTCTAATTAATATTATATCTAAAATAGGTGGAGAGTCATCATGTCCCCACAGAGAAGATACCTGTTCCAATACCCTTGTCAGAACAATCATTAGAAAGATAACTCTTCTGACTGGGAAGCTAATGAGCAAAGTCACACATTTTGCCGCTAAGAGTTCCCAGACTAGGATGGATAACAGCTGAGCTGAACTGTTATTTGTCACCATAGGAATCAGAATCTCCAATCACAGTAATACAAACTGTGAACACTAGATATTTAGTGACTTTCTCTATCTGTAAGTGCAAAAAGGTCTGGGTCACTGTCTGGGGTCTGAGTGCTTCATGCACACATCTTAAATGATCATTTGTGGGTTTTTTAATTATTAAAAAAACCACAAACAAGCTCAAGCAAATAATCTGAGTCTGTTAACAGGAATGTTCTTGTTCATTCATACCACAAAATCCTTCACTGATAGTTCGACTCATGTAGCATCTTCAATCAAAACGCCTTATGCTTTGTAGAAGGTACAGTCAGTGCCAGGGGCTGAAACTGTCTTTGTTTGCAGGAAAAGCCCTAACTGTCACTGACAAAGCCCAAGTTAGAAATGAGATCATGTCAGATGGGACATGACAACCACATTTAATAGACCATGTGAGAAATGCTGTAAAATCTCAGTGGCTGATCTTGCCCTACATTCATCATAGGCAAATTCCCAGCAGGTTGGGGCTTTTTTAAGATTGTCTTTTTTTAATGTAACTCTTTCTTGAGCGTTGCATCAAACACAAGATTTCTTGTGAAATTCTTTGCAATCCTTATCTAGATGATACAAACAAAACTATGCTTGTGATTCATTATTTCATACACTCAGAAGCTGTATCTAGGTGGTTGTTTTATTACTACAGTCAGAGAGTACAATCAGAATACTATTATCAGAAAGAGAAGAAGTATTTCACCGATTGTGGTGGTTGAAAAGAGCTTATATGGAAACAGAATTAACTGAGAAACTAGCATCTGAGTATTCCCAGTTCTGTAGCAATGCCCATCTGGCAAGACCTGAAACATTCCCTGGCATACCTTGTGAAGAAGGCAGCAGTCTTGTGTGAAATGCTCATGCAGTGTTGAAAGGAGAATGACTTTCTGAAAGAAATTGATGTGAAATTTGCACACACAAATGTGCATGAATCTTTGACTAGAGTAATTATGGGTTTACATTGATAAAGTATTTCTCAGCCTGGGTCCCACTATGCCCTGTGTAGGATCACCCTGTTGAGGTGTTGACACTTGGTAGTCGGATACCAGCAGGCTAATGCAAAGCATGTTAGATGTGGCATTGAGGAGAAGGGAAAATATTGTGATGAGACAGAATGCTTGCAAATGTAACCCAAACACAATTACAGGGCTAAAAACAAAATGTTAAGTTTAGATAGATTATTTATAAGGCAAGTTTGCAGCATCTTTCAGCCTGGCTCATGACTTTTAATCACCAGTTGTTGTCAATATTGTAAGTGCAAGCTTTAACTTCAAGTGCTTAGATACTTCTCTTTTCACAAAGACGCTTTTTGCAGATGGTCTTCATACCCTAGGGTTAGTTCACAGCATTTGGGTATTTCTTAGAAAGAACGGCCACAAATCCTACCTAATTTTTTATTTGTAAGTAAGAAATTCAGAAGTCTCCTCATCTGCACTCTCTTGTTTAGACAAAGGACAAAAATGGTCATTTTCTGGTGGCAGCTCAGGTTTTGAAAGAGTCTGCATTCCATCATCTCCTGCTTTAAACATCAACAGGTCAATGTGATGAGACTAAGACATACTGGGTACCTTTTCCTTTAATCAGTGGCAATGAAGGATATCGGAGCAATATTGAAAGACTATCTTTTGTTTACCCACAGATTGTGTTTTATGTGTCCATCAAGGGGTACTTGATGTATGGACTAATCTACCCAGAGAACCTTAATCTACCTTTGAGGGGAATGTGTCTAAAGATCTGAACTTTTTACAATAAGCTGATAAATGACCATGAGAGAAGGACTTGTGTGAGTCAAGTGAAACTTGAGATAGTTTGGAACCTGACATCAGTCCAAATTCCAAACTCTTTTCTGCCATTTGCAGCATCCTGAAGGACTAAGATCCTGCGATAGATTTGCTAGTAACTCATATCCTACTATGTCCAGTGGTTTTGCTCTTAGTAGGTTGTACGCTTAGAAAAACACCAGTTCTAAAAAAGCACCCTGTTTTTCTCCTACATTTCAAGGCAGTGTAATTCACCTTGATTTATAGCAGGAAAACCAAAAACTCTAAGAGTTTTATTTTGAATTCCCAGGATAGGTTGACCTCCAGCATTCTCTCCAGCTGGTACTTAATGACAAAAGGTGGTAATTCTTTAAAACCCAATCCAAAAACCCAACAAAATACACTAAATTGTCACAGGCAATTTGTGGGTGAAATGCAGAACGTTCAGGTATATGCAGAAAAAGCATTTATATTATAACTTTGCTTGCAGACAATATATTCTAATTAGACGGCAGCAGGCTTGCAATATCCACAGAGCCTTACTTGCATTATTAATATTTTATGCTAGCTGGGTCCCATCATGCATTCTTTAATGCTCATTTTTTGTGCTTCACAGGTTACAGACAGGTCTTCCCTTTCCATGGCTATTAAAGAGTAAATCGAAGTCTTCAGCGAACATTTTAAAGAAAATGGGATATTTATTCTTTGTTTTTTTTTTTTTTTCTTTCATAGAAATGTAAGAATTATAATTTACCCATTGCTGGCACATTTACTTATATTGTAAATCATAGCAAAGGTAGAAAATTGCCCTGAAAATTGCTTTGAGTTACATGCACACAGAAGTCCTCTATTTGTGTGTGTGTAAGAGAGGGTGGTTGCAATACATTGATTTTGAAGCTAAGTTTATATGTGTTCCGACAGGCACAGGTTTAGTTTGGAAGGTCCAAGGATATGGACCCTTATTCTACATCCAAAGTAAAATTACCCAGTTACCTCAGGCCTATGTTTTCAGGAATCTGTGCCCTGCTTTCCTTCATCCCATGCTTTAAGATGACATTTAAAAATGGATTTCAGCATATTGCCAAGCACCTTGGCTCACCCTTAAAATCAACTCTGTTGTGAAAATTCTAGATTTCCTTAGGTAAGACATGGACCAAGAGCTTGGTTTCACCAGCAGAGTAATGAATGCTAAACATGCGAGCCTTCCCGGGCATTATAGGAACTAGATGATCTTTAAGATCCCTTCCAACCCAAACTATTCTATGATTCTATAGCAGAAATTATGTTATTTCTGATAAGTAGGTTTTGACAGGTTAATGATCACTTTTTAGCTAAGGAAAACATCAAAAAGTTCAACCTTACCTCTCAGCAGTAAGCCACTTGACCACCCTTTTCAAGTGCGGCCATTATGAGTCTTTAAAGACACTTTCCACAAGAGCCAGAATTTCTCTGCTTTATTTCGGACACTGAGACAAAATAAGAAGTTTAATAAAGTAAAAGCTTATGAGAGCTTGCATCACTTTTCCTGACACCTCTGTTGTGGTATAAGAGGCAGGTAGGCATCAGCAGACCGTTAATGGGCTCAAAGCAGTGGCAACTGATATTCACTTACCCCAAATTGCTGCCCTATAAATAAGAGAAGACTGCTGGGGAGAAGGGGAGGAGTAGGGAAGTAGGGACAGAGCTTTGCTGGGAAAGAGAAATGTCAGTTAAAATAACAGAACAAGTACATAAGAACACAGCTGAGTCTCTCATACTAAGTTTTTCCATGAAGCTTCAAGGAAGTAGAGACTGACCTCTTTAAAATAACATTCTGATGTGTGGACTTCTTGGCCTACAAAAGCTCTTCCTTTTTTGTTAATTCCTACTTATCCTACTTTTGTCTTTCTTATCACTGTTTTCTCTTGACTTACAGTCCCCTCCATCTTTCTTATGTCTATTTGTTTCTCCCCTTTACTACTTTAGAATAAAATGCTGTGGGACTTCTGTATGGGTAGTTCTTTTTAATCTTAAAGACCATTTTCTTTCACATTTGCTCTTTTTTCAGCTTCTTTTTTGTCTTTAAGATACTTTTTCCTCTGCAGACTGTTAGTTTGCTCAGATTTCTTTTTACTGTTGAAGAGTTAAATTTCTCTTTCTGTGTTATGCCTCTTATCTCATAAACCTATTTCTTTATCCATCAAAAAGATCAGAGAAAAATGAAGGGAATTCACTAAGAGCAAAAAATCAATATCTTGTATGCACCACACTAATTTGTGGAAACTGAAGTGATTCTGCACTATCTGTATCATTGAAGCATCTATGAACTTTATTGGAATCAAGGTCCCATTGTGCTTCATGAAAAAAACATTTTGCATTAAAGAGTTTATATTTTAAGGATACATAAACAGGAGAAGAAAGGAGAATTCTGCATTATACAGATGGAGTATTCAGATTAAAGACAAGGTTTTCCAAAGAACTCTGCTAACATTTAGGAAGCAAAATAAGCCCAAATTACTCTGGCTTAGCTTTTGTATTCCTCCCTCAGCCTTATATGTCCTTTGGGCTGTCCCTAGACCTTCAGAGATCACTAACATATGGACTTGAGTGAAAGTCATGCAAGAAGAATGACTTTAAAGGCTAGATTTTCCTCAGGACATTGGATGTGAGGCAGTGAACTAAGCTGGAAAATCTGGTCATAAATGTCACAGAATTGAGCACTTCTGAATTTGTGGCTTACTGCTTGCAGAGCAAGGCAGAACCGCACCCCAGTGACTCACTGGGTGCTTTCATCAGGGGCTCATCTTTCTGATCCTAAGTCAGTTAAGAAAAGCTGTGCCTACTTGGGGAAGTATGTTCATCAGGATTTGTATTTTTGCTGGCTTGTTGTAAGAAGTGCTTGTTTCTTTTGTATTTATAGAATATAAAGGGAATGAGAGGAGAGGAAGGAAAGAAGGAGAAAAGGTCAGTGGGAAAGGAAGGAAGGTAGGGAAAATTTACCCAGAAGACTGAGCAATAAAATGCAACAGCTCTGAAATAAGATTTTTAAATCTTCACTGCAACTAGCACAATAAACCTAAACGAGTCTGACATGAAGTCTTTCATAGTTCTATGTGACTTGATGTTGGCATTCCTGATTCTCACTCTTATAAATGAGATCAGGAAAAGTAACAAGGAAGAACGTTTGAAGACTATTTTCCTTTAGGAAAAGACAAACTAAATCAAACAGCCCAAAACCAAGACTTTCAATGCAAATAATCTTTACACAATTCTCTCTTTATAAGTAAAGTCATAGAAGCTTCAGGATCACTGGGTAGACTTTGATAAATCCAAGTGTTTGACTGACAAGTTTCCTTGAAGATACTATTTTCTGATGTCTCTGTTGTAATGAAAGAGTTTCAATTAATGAGGAAAAAAGCCAATTTAACACTGAGCATTTTGCACTGAATCACAGTGTACCTCAGATTTGGTGTATTCATGACCGCGTTTCACTTGAGTAAACATGCTGTTCACTAGAATCTAAAACAAATTATCAGACAACATGCTTGATGTGTGCTGTTATGTTGAATTCACACTATATTTTATTTAAAGACAAAATCGATATTATGGGATCTACCAGCATTCTATTCTTGTTGCATAAGTAGCTCAAGCTTTAGCATCCTTGCTGCACGCGCATGCTGAGTAGGTTAAAACAAGCCTTTGAAGTGATGATTTGTTTGGCAAAGCTACCCTTTAACAGACCAGATTTGCAATATATTACCAGAATTAACAAATCACTGTCTTTGAATCATTCCAGTTAAAAAGCAGTTTGTAAATGCTGCTGTGTAGCAGCCACATGTATTTGGAGGTAAACATTCAGTCTCTCTACTACACTACATTTCCTTAGTGAAAGGGATGAACATGACAGCAGAAAAGTTCACATAATAAAGTCTAAAACACAGGGCAGCACTTCAAAATCCCCTTGGAACCAGATTTTCAAAGATCTCCAGGCTCTTACAGGCACAAATAGACATTTGCTAGGATTTTCTGAGTGTGCCTGTAAGCATCTGGTTTTTGAAGTACTGTGGGGGGAAAAATAAGTTATAATTGGACCATTATTTTTATAGCATACATTGAAGAAGATTTGTGAGTGGTTATGTCTAAGAAGAAATGGTCAGATTTATAAATGTCTTCCTGTCGATGTGAATATTCTTTGTGATGTGGTTTAATTTGTCTTTTAAAAGTGTTCACTTCGGTAGAGTTTATCCAATAGGCAGATATCAAAGACCAACTAATTAAGTCAGACCCTGTTGAACAGCTCCTTCATTGGAAACAGGTACACTCTCCCAATGTACCTGTTTGCTGGTACATTGTTTACCTGTTACCTGGGACTGCTGGTTTGGTTACCTATGTTAAGGCAAGATGAATAGCCTTGTAAAATTAACCTTCACTTTCCTGTTCGTACAGACAACTAAAATCAAGCACTTAACACTTATGTGGCTAAAGATCAGTTAGAAAACCTCAGTGTAAAGCTTTCAACTAAGGGTTAAGGCAATGATCTTAAGGTCCTTTCCAACCCTAACTATTCTGTGATTCTATGATTCTATATAACTTAAGTCACATTAGAAATACCTTATAACATTTAATTTCTCAGTGGCAACCAACGAGAGGACTGACAAAGGACTGACAACTTCTTCTGTTAGATTAAAAAACCAAATGAGCAAAAGAACATCTTAATGGGGGTTGTGCATTGTTCTTATAATGTGTATTTTGCTTGAACAATAATATTGTTCTTAATTTTTTCAGGCTTTTAAATTGTGATGGATGTATATACCTGAAAATAGAGCTATTTAAATATAAATATTGCAACAGTATAACCCAATTACTCTTTCCTTGATCATGATTTTAGACAAAAATAAACCCTTTTCATCAGAAAAGGATTATTATCAGAAAGGGAGCATTATGAGGGACTGTAGTGAGAGGACCAGGGGTAACGGGTTCAAACTTAAACAGGGAAAGTTTAGATTGGATATAAGGAGTAAGTTCTTTGCTGTGCAGGTGGTGAGGCACTGGAATGGGTTGCCCAGGGAAGTTGTGAATGCTCCATTGCTGGTGGTGTTCAAGGCCGGGTTGGACATAGTCTTGATTAGCATGGTTTAGTGTGAGATGCTCCTGTTCATGGCAGGGGGGTTGAAACTAGATGATCTTAAGGTCCTTTCCAACCCTAACTATTCGATGATTCTATGATTCTATGACCCTGGGTAAGCAGAGAGAAAAGTCTGGTCATAGAGTCATAGAATGGTTTGGGTTGGAAGGGACCTTAAGATCATCCAGTTCCAATCCCCTGCCATGGGTAGAAACACCTTCCACTGGACCAGGCTGCTCAGGTCCCAGGATACAGTTGGTTTTCTGGGCTGTGAGCACACACTGAAGCTGACTCATGTTAAGTTTCTCATCGACCAACACCCCCAAGTCCTTCTCTGCAGGGCTGCTTTGAATCTCTTCTCTGCCCAACATGTATCTGTGCCTGGGATTGCTCCAACCCAGGTGCTGGACTTTGCACTTGGCATGGTTAAACTTCATAAAGTTGGCATCAGCCCACCTCACAACCATGTCAAAGTCCCTCTGGATGGCATTCCTTCTCTCCATTTTATCAACTGAACCGCACAGCTTGGTGTGATTTTCAAACTTGTACTCAATCCCACTGTCCATGTTGCTGACAAAGGTGTTGAACATGACCAGTCCTGGCCCCGATCCCTGAGGGACACCACTTATTGACCATCTCCATTTGGACATCGAGCCATTGACCACAACTCTTTGCGTGCAGCCATCCAACCAATTCTTTATCCACCGAGTGGTCCATCCATCAGATTTATGTTTCTCCAAGTTAGAGACAAAGATGCCATATGAGACTGTGTCAAAAGGTCTGCGCATGTCCCAGCCTTGTGCACTTGGCTTAACTGCTATTTTTTTTTTATCTGCCCTTTCAGTAGCTTTGCACAAGCATCATATCTCCTAGAAAAGCCCCAGTCTTGCCTGATGTAGAATCAGCTCATATTTTTTTAGGCATCTTGAGAGTGGATTAACTCTTTATGGTGCACTGAGCTACCAGCAGCCCATACCCAAGAGATGTTGATGCACAAAGCCTGGCTAGAAGCACATCAAGCTCAGGAGATCATTCAAACACACACAGAAAGCCTATCTTAAGCAGGGTTCCTTATACCTGTTTTTCCTGGCAAAGTTTTACCCACCCTGTGTTTAAAGACCCCCAAGGATGGAGATTTCACAGTCTTGAATCTACTGATGTTCTTGATCCTCATAATTTTTTTTCTATCTGGTTTGAATTTTTCTTTACAGCAATATAAAGGCATTTCTTATCCCACTAGTAAGGATAGATTGTATCAGTGCACTTTTTAACAGTCTTTTCTGAACTTAAAGGCAGTTATATCCCTCCAAGGCTCTCTCTTTTGGCTAATAAATGTAACTCGATCAATCTGTCCTCTCGGGTTGTGTTTTCTGGATTTCCAGCACTGCTTTCTGTTTTGACAATGAGTCATTGATAACTGTTCTCTGGGTACGTATATCTACAGCCTTGTTCTCACTCTGTAGCAGTTTTATCTAGACCCATGTTTCCCACACCTGATTAGGAAAGTGTATATGAGACAGTGTCAGAATCCTGCAAGCGCTAGTGATGAATCTATTGCTTTTTCCTTTGCCTTAAGGCTTGTTACCTGTCACAGAGATCCCACAACAAGAGTTCAAATGGCCACCAAAAGTCACACTTTGCATGCTCAAGAGCAGAAAAAGGACTAGTTAAAAGCAGAGATTATTCAACCTGTTTCTGAGTGGGTTGACGGAATAATTGAGGTTCCAGTGAGGGGAATCCTGATCTGCAGCCAGACAGGCATTGCAAGGGCGAGATGGACTGTGTCTCCAAATTCCTGTGCTCTTATGGTGTAGGGTCATCACACTGATACTGGTGGCCCTGTGATGCATCAGTGAATGCTGATAGCTGTTGCAGTGTCTGCTCTTCAAGTGTACAGTGTGAATGAACTGGTATCATCACACTGATAGTCAGGTATTTCCCCTGACTTTGCTCAGCAGGTGAACTGACATGAATGTTCTTCACAGTGAAGTTCAGTTTATTTCTAGTAAATACCTAGCAGCTCTTTTAATTTTAACTGGGTTTTCCAGCTTTGAGTGTATTCTTGCTTACACACATGAAGAGAGCCAGAGTGCTCTCGTCTGAGTGATCCTCCTACTGATCTGGAGAAAAGTTAATTTTTCAGGTTTTCATTTCCTTCATCCTACTCCTCACAAGGCCATGAAATCCCATTCATCCCTTCAAAGGTGCATGACACAGGGACTTGTGACTCCTGGACTTCATTTCCAGCTTGATCAGTGTTGCCATCACCTCTGCATGCCCCAGTGACCCCATCTGAAAAAGTATGAACATCTTGCTCAGTTCATCGCTCACTCTCAAGGCAGCTTTCAAAAGAAGAAGGAAATCATCATACCAGTTCTGTGGATGGAGAAACTGAGGCTCAGCAAAGGGATAAAACTACCATTAGCTTCCCACAAGGCACCATGCCCTTGGCCTCATAGCTCTGTGCTCAGGGGCCTGTCCACCAGACTAGACAAGTGCTGGAGTGGAAATAAATATTCCTCCTGATGACTGTGGTCTCTGTGGTCAGGGCTCAGGGTCGAAATTTTCGCACAAGACCTGCACACAGAAACCACAGAATCCCCCACAGCTCCGCTGCACTTTATTAAAAGTCACTGCTTCTGTAAAAAATGGGTCTTATAAGAGGTGCCTTAATTATAAAGTCATGTGCATTTGAATGACTTCTTTCCTGCTAACCATTTGTGACAGCGTACAAATGTGAAAAGTATTACCAAGCCTATTTTTAACATGGCTATGGAGAAGCTGTAGTTGTGGAAAACAAAATCCTACAGGATCCTAATGAGAAAGACCAGTGATTCTTTAAATATGGTTAGCCTTGTCTGAGTTTCACAATGATGCCGGTACTATTTGAAAGACAGGAGACGCCGGAGACTTGAGGTAGGAATCATGTGATAGATAAGCAATAGGAGCAAGTGATGTACAGGGGTAATTTTTTCCCTTGGAAGTGGCTCTATGGTCAGTGTATGGAAATAAAAATAATTTCAGAGGGGTGCTGGCACATGTCAGCAATGAGCAGGCTTTACATATGTTTTCTGAAGTGCTGTAACCTCTCAAGAATTTATTCCATCCTTGTTCTTTACTAGACAAACTGCCATCTAATAGGGTATGCAAGCAGCATGTGGTCTAATGCTTTGTAGAACTGAGTCCTTAATACTGCTTCTTCATGGGTTGTGGCAGACTCAGGCCTGGAAGCATAATTTTTATCACCAACTTTTGGCTGTAAGCTCTGCAGGAAAGAGGAAAACACAAGGTCTCTCTTGCAGAGTTATTGCCTGCATCCAGTAAAAAGGGTTTCAGCCCTTCTTTGTAACAGGGCTAGACACTGGAGAAAGAGAGCGGGCCAAAAGCAACATTAACATTTGAGCAATAAGTGTCAAACTTGGTTTGAAAGGAAATGAAAAATTATGAAGAGGGAGTATTCCAAATGGGAGGAAGGAGAGCGAGAGAATGTTGTTCTTTTTCAGTTAAAAGATAATAAGGTGAGGAAGATGAATAAAAAGATGACATACCTGTGGATAAGAATTTTATTGTGGGTTATGTTTCAGATTGGTGGACACCATTATGGGAATTTCCTCTGATCAAACATATAACTCTGTGTTTGATTTTTATGTTGAATCTAAGCCTGTAATTCTTCCTCTGTCCATGACTTCTCATGGTATTATACAGACCTTAATCTTGGTATAAGGTCTTCAAGGAGTGATGCTTCAGCCCTGGATAAATCACTTTAGTGCTAAGCAACAAAACAAAATATACCCCTTATTTTTAGTCGACTGTGTTTTATCCTTATTTCTTCACCTTTGACTTATATCAAACTTGAGTGATGAGTTATCTCCCCCTACCTCAGTATCGTATTTTGTACATATAACCTGTAATTAAGTTCCTTCTTAATCATTTCTTAAATAAATAAAAGAATAGATTTCTCTTGGCCAAGACAGATTTGCCAGACTTAATTGCCAGATATCTTTGGACTCTTCTAATTTCACCAGCTTTTGAAAAGCACTCTCATTCATACCATGAACAATGGTAAAACTCCTTCCTTAGTGGTACTTACTGTTGTATAGTTAGGAGTGGGTTTGCACACACCTTGGTCATCACTTGGCCTTGGGAGTCTCTTTGGCTTTGTTGGTAGTGGTAAACAATGGTGGAAGTCATCTCTGGAGGCCACCAGGTGCAGTACAGCCACATGAATGCCCTTAACTTAGTCTGCCATTTGGCATGGACATACTTGCCTGTTAGAAAATGGCTCCAAACCAGACCAGTTGCCACACTGTTACTTGCAATGTACACCACATATATGTTTCCATGTGTGTACTTTGTCACTAGGTGTATGCTACATGCACAGGTACAAGATGAAAATGTAGGTATGCACGTATGTACATGCACATAGGTATGAATATATATGTACAACACATGCACACACCAGCATGCTCTTTTTTAATACCAAGTTAGACTAGCTGTATCTTATAAAAAACCCCAGCAGATTTAGGCCTAGCTGGGTTAACTAGGAGCAAATCTAGTATACCAAGAATTTAAGTTCCTTCCTATGATGTCCTGATTACATCCTCTTAAAAAAAAAAAAAAAAAAAATAAAACCAGCCTTAAACCAAAATATTGCTAAGCCAAAGCTTCATGTGATTACTTGCTCATAGATGTGTCACTGACTGAAACTATTTTGGTACAGAAGGCCAGCAAAGAGACTATGCAGCAGTATGTCAGCCTATCTTCAGCTCAGGCGTAGGCAGTACTGAAATCTAGAACTATTCTTCTGCAGAAGATGAGTTTTCTCTTAACCTTTGCTTAACAGTAGAGCTGAAATCTGGAGTATTATGATTTTTCCAAAGGACTGGATAATATCTGGCAGAGATGCCTTCAGATAATTTATTCCCCTACCTTCTGGTATACCTGGACACTAAGAGCAATTCCTTTGCTCTGCAATAGATTGGTAGTAAGAAAGATGTGAAGATTCTTAACAAAAGAAAGGCAACATCCTGCTTCACTTCT
>JASSUY010019611.1:0-14518 GCA_032466535.1 Forpus xanthops
GTTATACTTTAGTTACTAAACTGTTCTTATCTCAACCTGTGGGAGTTGCATTCTTTCGATTCTCCTCCCCATCCCCTCAGACTGAGGAAGAAAGAGGGGGGAGTGAGTGAGAGAGCAGCTGCATGGGTTTGAAAGTCTGAAACCACGACACCTTCGGGTCCTTCCCATCAGAGCTGCTGCTCAGCCTGAATTGATGTACAGGGTATTTTCAGGTGGAGAATTTTGCACTCATTGCACCTGGTGAGTTTCTTTCAGATTAAGTTTAGTTTTCTTTCCAGGCAATAGTTAACAGCTGGCCATAATTAACTTTTGAGATTGCTATACTCCTTAAGAAAATAATTGACATATGTCACCTATCATTGGCTAATTAGGTGTTAATTTAAGGTTCTACTTCATGTGACTTTCTGAAAAGTGCCATGGAAGTACAAAATTTAATTTTAAACATCACTCTCTCATAGCCTGTTTTAATAGTAAAACAACTTCCAGATGTAAAGCAAATCTGGAGATTCAGCTTTTTTTTCAGGCCAATTTTTTTCAGATTGCAACATAGACATGCATAGAGCTACACATATTATGCTGAAGCAAGAGCAAAATAGTAGATCTCAGTCTTTGTCAGGAGAAATTAGAAGGTATCTCATGGAAAAGGTGTGCCTATCAAGTAGAGTTAATCTTCATGTCAAAACTGAATCATAGAATCACAGAATCAGCTAGGTTGGAAAAGACCTTTAAAATCATCAAGTCCATCCGTTCCTCAGAACTGCCAAGGCCATCACTAAACCATGCCACTGAGGGCCTCGTCTGCACGGTTTGTGAACACTTCCAGGGAAGGTGACTCCACCACGGCCCTGGGCAGTCTGTTCCAATGCCTGAACACCCCCTTGAGGAAGAAATCTTCTAATACCTTGTTTAAACCTCCCTTGGTGCAGCTTGATGCTGTTAGCTTTTGTCCTATCACTTGTTACTTGGGAAAAGAGGACAGCCACCTGGCTCCATCCTCCTTTCAGATAGTTGTAGAATGCCTCAGACTTGAGTGAAAAATCAGTAAGATGGGTCACTACATCAACCTCAAGCTTTTGAGTTATGATTCGGGTTCTGTTGACTTGTAGAGACACAAGTGTTAGGTCTAGTTTGATCCTGATATCTTCACCAAGTCCAGAGTTTTGATCTATTTTAGAAAGGTTTATAAAATATTAGAGAATGATAATGCGAGACTTAGCTTTATATAACTAACGATTTCAAAAGACAAGAGTATTTGTTTGACAGTCCAGAAATAGAGCTTTATTATTAAGAAACAGGTAGAAAAAAAAAAATCTGTATTCAGAATTTAAATTTTCTTCTAGTCTTCTAAGCACTACCTTGGCTTGCCTTTCTCTCCCCATCATTCTGTGCATTAACAGGGTCAGATAAACCTGTTTCAATTCAGGAATTAGATAACTTTCCGTAGAGGACTGTGGATCAGAAATTAGATGGATGACCCTGAGTACCAAGCAGCTGACAGGCTCTTTTCCAAGAGTGTGTGAGATAACCTCTTTAGGCTGCAATTTTAGTTATCAGCACCTTCTCCTCTACATTTTAAAGATTATTATCATAAGAAAGCAAGTAATGGTCCTCTCTTGTTTTCTTCAAGTAAGAAAGGCAACATCATATTTATCTACAAGTCAAAAGTGTCAGCTAAGGTCCCCCAGAGAAATTGCTCTGGCCTAGAACCTTACAAAGGTTTAGGCCATTACAGTGAAAGAATTACATTTCCTGTTTGCAGGCTACATATGATTATTAACTCCTAAATTGATAGTTTATATTATACTTGTTTTTTTTCTCCCTGATGTCTCTCAGCTCCTGGGTATAGATTTGCTTTAATTTCTACTTATGCATTCTATCATCTACATTAAAGCTTGCAAGTAAAAACAAGGACTTGATTCTACCTCTTCTTTTGGCTTGCTCCAGAGTTTCCACCATTTGTTGATCAATAAAAGCCAGCCTGGCTGGTCTCCATTTGCATTATTCTGCCATGCAACATCCATAGTGCTGTCTCTCAGCAGGAAAGAGCTGTTCCCAGCAGGTTTTCCTAAATTGCAGAAGTGCAGAGGAATGCCTCATCTGTTACCTTCAGTGTGCAGAAAGCCACTGGAGCTTTAATAAATGAGTAGGATAATGTCTTCACAGCACCATAGCTTCTGCATCTTTTCTAAACTAACTGACAGCAAGGCTTCTGCAAATGTTCCAAACAAACCCAAATTTGGTCAGCTAGTCTGAGGAGGTTAGGTTATTTTGCTCCTTTATGGTAATAGCTGGATGTGTCAGCTGCTCTTTATGTAAGAGTGGTGTCTGGCACATCCTAGAGAGAAGTGTTGGAGAATACCTCCCTCATTAGGATGCAATTTGTATTTTCCTTATCTATGTAAGAAAGCCAGTGCATGGATGCATTGGTTTATATACGGCTGTTTAGTGTGTTGTCATAATCAAAAAACATCCTTATATGAAAAAAGTGGTTTTATTGTAGTTATTTAAGTAAACTAACATACTCAAAGTAGTACAGCTTCATAGTACAGACTGGCCTGTAGCAAGGGGTGGTAATCATGTCATAAAGCAGACAGTATACTGCAAACCCCAGTTAACTACAAGAAAGTTCTGGTTTTGCTTTACTGTCAGAGGAAGACTCTAGTACATCTTCTAGCACATAAATAGAATCACAAACGTTGAAGGAACGATACAGGTTTTGTCACTAGCTGCAAGGGTTACAATAGCTGATTCAATAGACTTCTGTCGAGTAAATAACACGTATCCCTAAATGGAGGAGAGGAGACAGTGCAGCTGCAGGCTGGAATATTGGACTGACTGAATTTAGGAGGATCAGGAAAACAGATTATCGCAGTAGAAAATTTAAACCCAAAACATTGTATGGGAACTGAATGATACTTAGATTCCAGAGAGAATAATGTGAAGAGTGGGAGAGACAGGGAAAGAAATTAAAGCCTAATGAATCTGAATATATTAGCTGGAATGAGCGCCTTACTGTACACTGTGAAGAAAAGGGAAATCATAACTCGAATAGCACAGAAATGGGTCACATCAGGCTTTGAATGTGCAGTTTAGTGCTATCTTCAGTAAGAACAAGGCTGTAAGTTGTGTAACGTATTGAAGAAGAAAGCTGGTGATGCAACACAGGTTTATGGTGAAACTGGGATGGAGAGGCTGAAATACAAACTTATCGCCCAACGCCTAGCTGAATCTTGCTGTGTAAAGGAGGTGCGGTTTATACTCGGCTTCCCTTCCGCTCCCCGGTAACTGATGTCATCGAGAGAGAGCCCCAGAGTGACAGGGAGCGACAGAGACCACCAAACCGGCCCCCCGGCTGGTGCAAGGGGCTCCGCTGTCCCGCCCAAAGGGAAGGCACTGACCGCGTCGGTCCCCGCTCCGCGGCGCAGCGCGGTCGGCCGCAGCCGGATGAAGTGCCGGTCCCCAAAGGTGCGGGGGCAGCGCTGGCTCCGAACACGCCTCTCCCCACCGAATTACCGTCTCTCCCCACCAAGCTGCCATCGGAGCCATTCACATGGCCTCCGGTGCGCGACGGGCGGGGCAGCTCCGCTCCGCCCGTTGCCAGAGCAACGGCGGCGTTGAGAGCTGCGGCCCGGGGCGGGCCGAGCTGGGTCGGGGAGGGCCAGGCCGCGCCGCTGTGTTCCCGCCCCTCCTGGAGCCGGCGGGTTGGCGTTGCCCTCCGCCAAGATGGTTCACCACTCGGGTTCCATCCAGTCCTTTCGGCAGCAGAAAGGTCAGTGGGAAGCCCCTTTGTCACCAGAGGTGACGGGCGTGCAGGTGCTTGGGAAGGGAGGGAGGGGAGACACGCCGCCCCTATCGCGTGCGGGTCTCCCCTGCGGTTCCCGGTGCATCATCTGTACCGAGCTCCGGAGCAGTGTCGATGTTTCGGGCATTTTGGGGATTTTCAGGTAACGAGGCTGGAGCCCCCGGGTGTGTGTGGGGATGGGGGCCTCGGCCAACCGCGGGGCTGACGGGCCCGGCCCGGTGCGGTTCGGGTGAGCCTCGTCAGCCGCCTGCTCGTCCTAAGTTGTTCTCCCGGTGGCACGGTGCGCAGCGTTGTTGGGGTGGTTGTACAGGTGACTTGGCGGTATCCAGTCGCATGGTGCCGGGGGGTGGTTCACCCGCTGGAGTTGACTGCTGATGATCGTGGGTTTGCTTCTGATGTTACTCTTCGTGCCATGCTCTGATCCGAGTACCGATCTTGGGAAAGAAGAGCTGTGGTTGTGAGGAGGGCTCGGGCATTACAGGTGCAGAGAGCATTTCGAGTCAGGCCTTGGAGCTGGGTGTTTGTTTGTTTGTGGTTTTCATTACAAATGTTGTGGTCAACACATACCAAGGTGAATTTTTGATTGTGATTATCGTCACTACAAAACCTTTGTTATGCTTGTGATAGAAAAGAAGATAATTCCCACAGCAAACTTTATCTTTTTCCTGGAACTGATATTTTCGTTATATTTTTTATAATTCTGCTTTGACACATAACACGAAACCGAATTCTTTCACTGTGAGCATCCCTTTGCACTCTTCCTGTCGTTTCAATTGTTACCAAACTGTCTTTTATTTCTGAGACAACAATATGCCATAAAATATGGTTTAATACAGTGTAATTAATTTTTAAACCATGGGTTCACTTATTGCCTTGTTCAAGTCCTCATTCTCTTTGAATGGTTAGTGGAAAATAAATCATTTAAGGCACTTACTCCATTCTGGTAATTCCATAATAAATTTAGTGCCTTGCTGTGGAGGTTCTGCATCACATGGCTAACTTATGTGCATTAAGGAGTTTGTTGGTGTTTTAAGTTGTAAAATGACTACTTTAGTTAGGTTCAAAGTCAATTAATTTGTATAAAAATATCTTTTTTTTTTTCCTTTAACTTTGGATATGTTGGTAAAGCATCAGGTGATTTGGAGCCACAGTGTTAATCCTTAGTTTTTAATAAGAAAATATTTCTTATATTGCAGCAGTGATTTGGAGCTTCAGAGTCCTTTTCAAAGCTCTTCAAGGAGCTTTTCAGCTGTTTGGTAAAAATCTTTTCAGAAAACGCCGAAACCCTAATTTCATTATGTTCAAGTTCAGGGATAAAACTGAGTTGCTGGAAACTAAGCTACGCTATCTGATTTATGAAATGGCATTTTGGCAGTAGTCATTAAACTTCATAGTAACCTAGTGAGTTTTGCCCAGTTACTTATTGAGTAGGTTGTTCTTCTCTCCCACTTATTCCTCAAGAGGTTCTGATGAAGGTGCCTTGGCAGTCATAAGGCTTTGGAAAAGAGAGGAGACACAGAGCCTGTATAGCTTCAGCTAGTAGGTGTGTTGCTTTCACAAACATCTCGTATGCAGCATGATGTGTAAATCCACCTGAATGAGTCTACGGCTGTTAGGGATGGGGGGCGGACAGCATGAAAACCTGGTTTAAGGGCTGCAGAGAAACTAAGCAAACATAAATCATAGGATCATAAAATAGTTAGGATTGGAAAGGACCTTAAGACCATGTAGTTCCACGCCCCCCCCCCCCCCATGGGCAGGGATGCCTCACCCTAGACCATGTTGCCCAAGGCTCTGTTCAGCCTGGCCTTGAGCACTGTGAGGGATGGAGCACCACTTCTCTGGGCAGCCTGTTCTAGTGTTTCACTACCCTCACAATAAAGAACTTCTTCCTTTATCTAACCTGAACTTCCCCTGTTTATCTTTAAACCCATTCCCCCTTGTCCTGTCACTACAGTCCCTCATGAAGAGTCCCTCCCCAGCATTTTTGTAGGTCCCCTTCAGGTTTTGGAAGGCTTCTATGAGGTCTTCGCACAGCCTTCTTCTCTTCTTCAGGCTAAACAGCCCCAACTTTCTCAGCCAGTCTTCATACAGGAGGTGCTCCAGTCATCCTTGTGGCCCTCCTCTGGACTTGCTCCAACAGCTCTGGGTCGTTATGTTGAGGACATCAGAACTGTACACAGTGCTCCAAATTCAGTCTCACAAGAGGTGAGAAGAGGGGCAGGATCACCTCTTTCTACCTGCTGATCATGCTGCTTTTGATCATAATCAAGAACTCATTATCTAATCATGAGGTATTGAAAAGAAGCTGAGAATCTGGTACTCTGAAGTTCATAGGCACTGATCCCCTTAGCAGCAGAGAACACTGGCATTTTGTGTAGGTTTTCTTTCAAATTTGTCATTTTATATCGTTCTCCTACTTTAAAATTTCAGTTACTGTTCTTTGGAACTCACTGTGGCTGAGAGTTTGACTAAACGCACTGTTTGTTTTCTAGCTGCTCATGAAACAGTGCCCTAAATTCCCCTTTTTACAGAATCAGTAGTAATCCTCATGAAATGGCCAACTGCCCATCACAGCTGTGCCTTGTATGCTTCACTTGCATTAAAACCAAGCTTCATTTTTGGGGGGGAATTGAAAGGGCATTCTTTTTATGTGGATTCTTCAATCACATAGGAAGTACATTAAAAAAAAAAAAAAAGATAATAGATCCTGAAAACAAACAGAAAATAATTTAAACTGTTTTAGAAACAAAGCCTTGTAGATGGGAGGTAGAATAAGCCAGACAGCATTTTGTTTCTCTACTTACTTGGAACCCTTTGTTCTAGCCAAGGAGACAAGTACTGGTTTTGGTACACCAAAAGCATCTTTTCAAGGCTGGAAAGAATCGAACCAAGTTCTCCTGTCTCTTGGGTGTCTAGGAATCTTCCACAGGGAGGCAAAAAAGTGGGAAAAAAAAAAGCATTTATATCCCAGGGATATGTCTCAGGTTAGAGGTATGGTGTTTTCTTTCTTTATTGCCTTCTTGACAAGGTGAGATGCTCACATTAGAAGGCTATCATTGAAATGTGTCACCATGGTTTACTCTTGTTCTTTGTTTGGAAGTGCATGCAGAGTGAACTCCCCAGTTTTCAGAAGCTGTGACAGAGCTCAAGTGCAGTTTTCCAGACTGAGAGTTTTGAAGAAAATTAATCTCTTCACCCCCACAATTTATGTTTTTCTACTTGTATCCAAAGGTATGCCTATCAAAAAAGAGCAGTGTCTTAGAGCCTGTGTCTCTGCACAGTAGTGTGTTAGATCTGTTGAGCCATCTGTATAGTATTTCGTGGCTATTTTTAACCACTGCTGTGGCAGAAACAGCTTTTTCTGAAAGGACTTTCCTCAATAATATTCTCAAAGATTAAATTTTTATTATTAAATATGTCTCTTTATACTTTTTACCCCTTCCAAAGGTAATGCAACCTATGGCCTCTGAAGAATTATGTCAGAGGAAAATGGAAAAAAAAAATAATTCTCATTAACTATTTTTTTTTCCCAGCCTTTAGAAAAGAACACATCTTCATTCTCAGATGTTAATACACATTTTTGCTTAAAACTGCAAAGTGATACATATTCAGGAAGGAGAAGTAAGAATTAGATAACGATGAGAACAAAGAGCATCTCCATCGATAATTTGTAGTTTAGTAATTCCATGGAAAGACAGCTCATTAGGATTTGATATTTGAACTCAGTCACAATTGAATATCAGTCTTTTAAATGCAGGACTTAAGTAGGGCAGCCTTATAGTGAACTTTGTTTTCTGTAGTGGGTATGGGACTGATGCAGAGCAGTTGCTTGTTCTATTAGGGACCTCAGTTGAAAAGGCCTATCTTTTGGAAGGATAGGCAACGTCATTTGCAAGATGCTTTTCATTTAACAACTACCTGATGGTGAGTCCATTTGGCTGTTTCTGGCCTGATAGAAAGTAAAACCTGTGTTGAGGGTGCAGGTCAAAGCAGTTACAATGCTTAAAATTTTAAATAACTTTGACTTCAGTCCTGAATGGACTGAAACTGCCTTGATGCTCTGCTGAGTGCTTTTATTGACTATTGTTCTTTTTGATGCCCCTGTCAAAGCTTTTTAATGAAAAGCTGGTAAAAAGAAAAGACTTCTGTGCCTTAAAATTAAGTAGCTTTTAGCATGGTGTATGAGTTTTAGGAAGATGGACTGCAGATGGAAATCCGGTGGTTAAATTAGGGTGCTTTTCGTGCTTCTGGGTCAAGGTGTGTAATGGGACGGGAAGTTGTTGAGCCACTTCAATACTTACTATGGTTTGAGAGTAGAGATTTCGTTTCTCAAGGTATTCATCTTGAAATTGCATGACTTCTGAAGAAATCAGGCAGCACTGTAAAAGGCACATTCCTAGGTCTGAACTTCTGATCAGTGCCATATACTCAGTTTCATTCTATAGATTAGCCATCTGCAGTAGGAGGGCTTTTTAGATGTATTGAAGTTTGAGTTGAGGACCTCTAAAAACCTACAGTTGTTCTCCCTTCATGGGGGCACTTATTACTTCATTAGCTGGTCTTTTTGAACTGCTTTGAGCTACTTGGGGGACCACAGTTGTAAGGCAGAACTTTTTGTTATTGTGGTTTTAATCTAATTTTAAGATCTTAGTGGCCTGTGTTCTTTAGAAAACAACTTGTGAGTCTAATTTGACTTGTGAATTTAAATGAGGGCTTCTAAAGATCACATTCTTTATATTGCTCTAGAGTTTTCAGTGTTCAGTAACTTGGACTTGTAATCAAGATTCTCATGGAGAATTTTATATGGATGTTTGATACTTCAGTAGCACCAGTGGACCTAATAATCTCGATAATCCAAAGAAACTGCTGAAATCACTAGAAGATGCAATTCTGCCATTAAAAAAAAAAGAAGTAAGAGAGATTGTGACTTTTTGCTGTTGTTCTCCAGAGCACAAAGAACAGGTTTGCATGTTGGTGTGAGTAAAAGAATTCTCAGGGTTCTGCTCTATCATTTCCATTCCGAGTGGTGCTGATGTACAGAAAATTTCAAAGCTCTCCTCATCTTGACTCTGAAGGCTGAGGGCAGTGCAGCTCGTAATATGCTCCTTTAAAAATGACACCATATGCCAGCAGGGCCATTTAAAATGCTCTTTTGGGGTGTTGAAAAATAAGGCCCAGTTTTTAATGAGGCTATATTTGCTCTTATTTTTGTTCCTCGATACAGCTGCGCAGCTGAAGGTGCATTTCACCTTTTTCAATCAGACTCCTTAGAAGGGCTCATAATGCATATTTTTATTCTGGATTATACTGTTGTGGCTTGTAACTGCAGCAAACTGTACAGCTTTGTTGAAAATAATCTTTAAAACATGACATATTAAAACTTTTATTATGCAGGTGCATAAGTTCTGTTTCTGTTCCCCCCCCCCCCCAATGAATATTTTAAATGAGAAAGCCAAGGAAATTGGAAATTTTTGGCTTGTCTTGTAACTGCTATCTGACTGCAGACACCAGAGCTGTGGTAAAATGTCTGGGCATTCGCTTCCTACTTTCTGATTGAAATACAGCTTGGTATAGTATGATCTATGGAAAAATCTTGTACCTATTCCAAAGCATTTCGAAACTTCCTCACTGAGGACACCTTAAAACAGATGACCCATGCCATCTCTGTCTTCAGCATTTTACCATTTATATTTCATTCAGAATCACTGCAAAATTGCAAAGTCCAGTTCTAATTTTGTATTTTGATTGTTCTTTTTGTCATTTTTGGAATCGGCTAAATGAGGATCACAGGTGAATCAACTCTTCTTGTATGAACTATGTTGAGTATTTTTAATAGTAGCTTCAATATACAAGATTTCATTAGAAAGTTTTGTGATAAAATTAACAGCAGTCAGCATATTTTATGATTAAGGGTATTTTAAAGCTCCAGCAGCTATGAAGATTGAAACATCTTCTTAATTAACAGCACCAGAAGCCCTGTGTTCCAAGTGATGCAGCCAGCTAAGTAGTAAATAGAAAAGGAAATGATGCTTTTTTTCCCACCCCTTCCCCATTCAAAAGTGGAAAAAAATTGCTATTCATGGGCTTGCTGAGCAACACGAAGTTCTCTTGTTTTCTGCTTGGGCCTGCCTAAGCTGACAAGTGTGTCTGTGTTGCCTTGAGTTAGACATGCAGTGAGGTTTTCAGAAAGCATCATGCATAGTGTTACCCAGGTTTCAAATACTAAATTCCGTTTACTAAGCGCATCGTAGAAGTGGTCCAGTTCTCTCTATCCCAAAGCACATGTTACAGTAGATTAGTTATTGGAGACAAATGTAACTCAGAACTTAGCTACAGTGCACAGCAATATGTTTTAACTACTCCAAGCCTCAATGAATGCAAATATATCACTGTTTTCTCAGAATGAGATTCTGAGTCTGCCTCAGTTTGGGTTATCATCTGGCTTGTGAGGGCTTGAAGCCAGTGCAATTACTTAAGTGAGGAATTGTTCATTTGTCTGACTGGTGTGGTCGCAGTTTGATTCACAATACTATTTTAAATGGGGTTTTGAAGGTGCTGTTATCTTAGTTATCCTTGTGGGCGTATATGTATGTATATCTAATATGCAAACATCTGGCAAATAGTAACATTTACAATGTAACTTAACTATTGGATCTCCTTAAAAGTAGGATCTCTCAAGGAAAAGCAATCATGAAAGCATGCTGAATTATATTTTCTGTCTGCAACTCAGGAGAAGGAAATGTAGTTTGAAGAGCATCTGCAGAAATCCCTTTTGAACAACAGATTGCTACTGTTTGTATGGGTTTTGTTTGTTTCTTTAATAACAACATAGGCCAAGAAGGTGCCATGAGTTTTCTTGCTTCTTGGCTGTGATTCTTACTGGATTTTTGTGTAGCACAAGTAGCTCAATAAGGACACACAAGGAAAGGAAACTAGAGCTCTCTCAAATCTGTGTTGAAAAATTCATAAGTACATCACACTTAACTGAAGAGCTGTAGCTTGTCACATATACTTCAGATAAGTACTGTGATGACGGCAAGCTCTGGAGCTAGGAAGTGTTTGAAATGGCATATTCTCCTCACTGCTTCTCTCATTCAGTAGAATTAATGTTGCTCAAAAAAATTACCTACTCCTTCCTCTTTGTTTAGTAACTTTGCCAGTAGTGTGCCTTTCTAAGCCAGAAGGTGTGATGTATTTAATGTTTGTTTTCTGTTATCTTTCTGTTTCATTAAACCAGTGTATTTAGTACTTTTAATGAATTAATTTTCCTGAGCTACTTATCAGTTATTGTATTAAGGAAGTCCTTTTTTTATCTGCAGCCTATTTTGAAGTCCATTAGCTTCCTTTTCTATGTGGTCATTCTACAAGTAGCTTAATAGTATGAGAAAACAGCAACAGAAGAGCACAGGGGATCAAACAGTAAAAATGCTAGGAGAAGCAGGCAATCCTAAGAATTTCCAAAATTTATCAGTGAGCTCGGAGGTTATAGCAAGATTTTTTTTTAAAGCATAAAAGTAGTAAATAAAACCAAATATCAAAAGGTGAGTGTCGATGCAGAGACACGAATGGGAGGGGGATGAGTAGATGGAATAAGACACCAGCTAATGAAGGCAGGCTGAGCGTACTGAACAGGCTTCTTTCTGTGTGTAAGCAGTGCTCTTCAGCTGGTCATGTTGAAGTAAGACTGTACACAGGGGATTTGCAGATACCAGAACAGAACCCTCTTCACATAAAGCCTTGTCAGCAGCACTAGTTTCAGCAGGGTCAGAGTAACTTAGAGACAGATGATAGTCGAATTTCAAAGAAGGTGGGTGATAACTGTGAGTGTGTGAGAAATAACGAATGAAGTGTGTGTAGAGCCAAACGCTTCAGAGAGAGAAATTCAGATACCACAATATGTAAAAACTGTATATCTAATTACTTTCAGAAGCTAGATCCTTCAGCTGAGAAAAAAAAATAAAAGCAAGACCTATGCATAACCATTTACTTTTGTGTAGAATAGTTATGGTTTATATTGGCATCGTACCACAAATTGAAGTGTGGTAAAAAGTATTGGTGGCTTCTGAATAATCTCAGAGGAGAGGGCCTGAATTCCTCCTGTGCAGAAAACTGCCATTTTGTTGATGCATTTAAAGTAGATATGAAATAGGCATACCTATATTTTAATGTATTTTAAGAATTTACTTCTGATATATATTAAGCATTCAATAAGCACATCTCTTGCATAGGAAGGTTATCATTTCAAAGCTATTAAGGTGAAATTTCCACTGAACACTCATGTTTCAGGGGCTTTTAATCACTCACAATCTGATTTTGTTAAGGTTTTTCAAAGATGCAGGCAAGTACTCTGTCAGGGTGTTTAGTAGCGCTTAGCTATCTGGCAATGCAATAATTGGCAGGAATTGTGCCTAATGCTGTTTGCAAGGTGTTGGAATTAAATGCAATTTAATATTTTAAAAGCTGATCCTAAATATCTAAAACTTTTTTTTCCTTTTTTTCTTTTTTTTTTTCCAAAAAATCAAGTCCGTGTTCACCAGAAAATTAATTTATTTCTTAAAAATGTTGATTTAGACCTGGATAGTTGTTCCTGATTACCTCCTTCCTAGATACATTCTTTATGGTGTAGTTTTGGCTATACCAAGTTACCTCAGAATTCTGTCTTAGGCAAGCTGCAAGCTTCATCCTAAGTCATCTGGCCTCCCGGGTACAACGGGTAGGTTGTGTGTGTACATCCCTGAGGCAACTGCAAATTAAAGACGGTATGAAAGCTGTGGGTCCCTGGCACCAGCTCTCTGGAGCACATAACAGGCTGAGGAATCCCTGTCGAGGGATGTGGGAGACATCATGGGATGCAGGAAGAGAGCATCTGAGGATTGTACAGGACTTGTTAGGAGAACCAAGTGAGGGAAAGAAGAATCAATATGCTTTAGGATCAACATTTTACAATCACTGCAAACCCTTTTAATAGGCAAAAGCAAGGATTTTTCAGTGAAAATGTTTTGCATTGCAGTTTGCCTATATTACAATGTTATAAGCAGGTGTTGTCTATTCAGCAGCCACCAATGCATTGCTTTCACTGTTGCAAAGTGCCTTTGTGTATACTGTTCAGTAAAAAAGGAGAAGATTTTCAGAAGCACAAATAGTAGTAGTAAATGATTAATGCATAGGAGCTTAACCATGTTACTATTAATAATTCACGCTTTTAAGAAATCCAAGACTTTGAAGTTGCTGTTCTAGAAAGCTAGCATCTAAATAAAGTGGAAAAATGGAGTGGAAAAACAGCCTGACATCAGAAAGCACTTATTACTGCTGACATTCTTGAAACGTGGTTGAGCTCAAAGTTATTTCATGATGATTTATTTGGTAATTATCTTAATCATACTTGAACAGAAGGAAACCTTTGCCATAAAGATTTCATGGATGTAGTCCACACAAGAAACCGCACATACTCTCACTGATGACAATGGGATATTAATGGATGTACCAGAGATTTTGATAGGATCTGCTTTCATGGGTTTTAGCTATGAATAAGAAATGATGCTTCCTGTATATCATTATCACATGTAAGTAGTGGAGGAAGAGGAATTAAAAAGATATTAGTCATATTTCATAATGATCAGAGAAGGCTAATGAGATGAGAGCAATACTTCACATATTTGCTACACGTAAAGAGAAGTTCCCTGATCTTTATCTCCTGGACTGTCAGAGGTTTCTCCGCATCTGAAGCATGAAGCAACTGTTTTTTAGGATATTACTTTGAATTATAATGTTCTGTTAGGGATCAATTCCAACTTCTATTATTTTGCACTGTAGGAAAGGAGCATCTCCAGCATTCTATTTTATATTGTAGAAAATAGAGAAATAAACGTGATCAAATTTGTATTCAGTCAGAGGAATGAACAAAGTGTTTTGAAGTTGGCATTCATAACTGCTTGTATTATAATAGAAAGATTTTCTTCAGAAAGAAAAATCATGGTTCATATCCTGAATAGAAGGCTTTAGATCTCTTTGCCAGTCTAACTGGACTGTTCTCAGTCTTGTTCATCACTTGTACCTTCCTGTCCAATTCTGGCATGTTCGTTCTGGAGTGAGTTGTCTGAGGGGCCACGGATTTTATTTCTGAGGTATCTAGGATTTGCTTTTACTGAAGATAAGCCTTGTGCCTACCATCCAATAGGAGTAGTACTGTAGTCATTGTTACTTTCTTCCTCAGATCCAATCTAAACTTTCCCTGTTTAAGTTTGAACCCATTACCCCTCATCCTCTCACTACAGTTCCTAATGAAGAGTCCCTCCCCAGCATCCCTATAGGCCTCCTTCAGGTATTGGAAGGCTGCTATGAGGTCTCCACACAGCCTTCTCTTCTCCAGGCTGAACAGCCTCAACTCTATCATCCTATCTTCATATAGGAGGTGCTCCAGTACTCTGATAATCCTTGTGACCCTCCTCTGGACTTGTTCCAACAGTTCCATGTCCTTTTTATGTTGACGACACCGGAACTGCACACAATACTCCAAGTGAGGTCTCACGAGAGCAGAGCAGAGGGGGAGGATCACCTCCTTCGTTCTGCTGGTCACACTGCTTTTGATGCAGCCCAGGGTACAGTTGGCTTTCTGGCCTGCAAGAGCACACTGCTAGTTCATGTTCATTTTCTCATCGACCAACACCCCCAAGTCCTTCTCCTCAGGGCTGCTCTGAATCTCTTCTCTGCCCA
>JASSUY010019614.1:0-10225 GCA_032466535.1 Forpus xanthops
AATATCAACCAACAGTCTTGGGCTCCCCTGCCCTCTAGGGCTATATCCCATGGAATCTTACTGAGCAGGTTCCTGAAAAGGCCAAATTCTGCTCTCTTGAAGTCCAGGGCAGTGAGCTTGCTGCATGCCCTTCTCACTGTCCTGAGGATCTCGTATTTGACCATCTCATGATCACTGCAATCAAGGCTGCCCTGGAGTATCACATTTCCAACCAGCCCTTCCCTCTTTATGAGGACGAGGTCAAGCATGGCACCTCTCCTTGTTGACTCCTCTGTTACTTGCAGAAGGAAGTAGTCTTCCACAGAATTGAGGAACTTCCTGGATTGCTTGGGCTTTATCATCCCTCCAACAGATATCAGGGTGGTTGAAGTCCCCCTTAAGGTCCTTCCCAAACCTAAATATTCTATGATTCTGTGATTTTATTTTTATTATGGCAGCACTACGTTGGGTTGTGTACTGTCAGGGTGAGTTTTAGACTGTTGCCTAAGTAAACTATCCTCTATAAAACTGGAATATAGTCTTAATTTTTTGCTTATTATTATGTTCCAGCATTGTCTGGCTGTTATGGTTTTGTCTACTCAGCTAATTGCCTTATGTTGGTTTTCCTTTTTTTAAGGCTGTGTAGTTTTCCTTTTAATGACAGAATCACCTTTCTTTTCCTTCACAGCTTTATTCTACCTATTTTCTTGGTGAATTTCCTTGGGTTTGCTTTCATATATTGTGGCTAGGAATAGAGGGATACCCAAAATACCTTCTAAGTAGAAACTAAGCTTAATGTTCTTTGCACTGCTTGGTCTTCTGACAGCTTTTTATCGAGCTCTATTTTTTTTATTCTTACATGATCAGCCTGATCTTGGCATTTGATCTAACTTTTCTAATTTTTCTTAATCATAGCGTTTTCCTCTTTCATAATCATATTAAAGCTAGCTCCTGTTTCCCACCTATTCATCTTGAGTAGCTATTTCCTGCTTTCCCAACTACTCTGAACATCAAAACTTTGTAGCAAATGGGAGGATAATGCCACCTGCAGACCTCAGATGACTTGGATCTTCTCCATTGATACTGCTGCTTAGTTTCTTATTCAAGTTTTAAAGAAATCTTCATGAAGGTGTAAAGGGAATTGGTAATATAATTGAAAAGGACATTTTTACTTACCTTGTCAAGTGTAAATTTCAACTCAACTGCATTATAAATGTTTTTTGAAGAGGGTAAATCTATAGTAATGCAAAGTGTACCTTTGGAAGTGAAAATGAAATTTCAGTAGCTGACATGTAAATCTTGCTTCAGGAACTGAAACTGCAGGTTCAATTTAGTTAGGCTGGAGACTCATGGATTAATGTAAAACCTAAATTCTTCTGTTGGAGATCCAGCTATGGGGAGGGACAGCAGGAATTAATTCTGCACTTTCAGTAGTGAGATTTTGCAATGTTTAACAAATAATATTATTGCCCATTTTAGAGAGCATCCTGACTGTAACAGCAATTTGAACACTCATGCAGCTGTGGTCAAGCAGCTGGGACAAGGCAAATGAACAGCACAGCTACATTCTGTTGCCACTTTTAACCTATGCTGTTCTTTCTGTCAGTTTTCTATAAGAAAGCCTTCCCCACTTCGGCAAGCATTTATGCATCCTTTAATTCAGTGGGATGGTACTGAAAGCTACCAACATAAGGATAAAGCCTGGACTTGACTGAGCCAAAAAAAGATGTTACCAAAGTATAATTGTCTTATATGTGTATATTAGTATATATGCTCTGCTAAGGAAAAGGTGATGGGCGCATGACAGTCTTAGTAAACTCTGTTGTTAAATAACTTTGAAACAGTGCTGAATAAACTGGGACTGTGAACTGAGTTGGGAATAACCTTAGTGTTTGATGTTGAAGCTAGCTCTCTGTAGATTAAAATAATAAAAAACTGTAAGGAAGAATTCTGCCTCTGTGCTTTGTGGTTATTTGCATGGCAAGAGTGACGACAGACAGAAAGGAATATTGTAGAAAACTGCTAACATGGCCGTATTGTTATGTTATTGATTTCTTTCAGCATTTATTCTTCAGTTAATATTGCATTTAAAACACAAATAGGAAGTACTTCCTTAAAAGTGCTGCTGTATTTCTTGTTCTTTAACTGAAATTCCAGCCAGAGTTAAGGAAATACCCTTATGAACCACTTCTCCTTTCTTTCCCTCAAACCAAACATGCACAAACAGCTACATATAAAATTCATGGCCGGACTTGTACTAGTCTTTTCTTTGCCCTGTTGTGTTCAGGTATGTGGGCTCTGGGGAGATGCTGTTATGTAGACGTGATCAAACTATTAGATATAGAGCCACTGCTGGTAGGTAACTATACGGGCAAATGAATATTACTGAATTTAACTGTGTGATGAAAATCAGGCTAATCTGTTTTTGTTTCATTTTGCGTGTGTGACACAATTACAGTTCTATTGCTCATCGTCTTAAGACAGACCAAAAAAACTACGATTTGCCTCCTTTCTGTAACATGGCCTACTGATTATGCTGATAAATACTAATTAACTCACTTGATAATGAAATAAATTTGTTAATACTAATAAACTCACTTACAAAACCTTAGTGTTAATATTCACAGCCCACCACTTTGTTGAGGTACAAACACCATGACATGTTTTCCTTTTGAAAGTTTTGTGGCAACATACTGAAGACTTTAAAATACTGTTATCATTATTGAATATTCTTGCTTTCAGCTAAAAAATTAATTTTGAAGGCAGACAAGTTTTACATAAATACATAGGTATGACAATCATTTTTCTAGGCAGTTCTAAACTTGCTTTTATTTAACTTGTACATCAGGACCATTGCTTTTGAAAAACTTACTCTGTACAATACAGCTCTTAATAATGATTTACTAGTAGTAATTTTTAATTCCATATCTACCCAGAACTCTCATTTAAGATAAATGGGAGTTTCTCTTCACTAATCCCACTAGAATCAGTCATTGCTTGTTAATTAAAATGCTTTTATTTAGGGAATATTTGCTGAAAACTGTTGAGTAGCTTGTGCTTACCCTAATATCACTCTTCCAGTTCCTTTTCTGTAATGTCTTCTAAGTGCACAATGTTTGTTATGCCCGAGCCGTAAGGGGCATGCTGGAAAGTACAACTCTGTCACTTGTTTCTGCTAGGCTGCTTTTGGTTCTATTTATGGTGTCTTTACAGCAGTTCCTGTTCTAAAGGTTTTTAAAGGCTGATTTCAGAATTCAAGTAATTATAAAAGGAACTGAACTTTGACCTTTTGTACATTAGAAATGGTATTAAGTTTTTATTTATTTTGTTACTGTTGAACGGGACATGCAAGATAAGTTTGAATACACATCAAAAGGCAAGACTGCTTGCTCATTTCAGTACTAAAAGTACCATATATGCTATTTTTGTGAGGTTTCCAATTAACTGCAGAGTATGGCAAAACATTAGCGTTTGGAGCCTTGCACTCTGTAAGTGTTCTCTGAATGAATTCTCAGCTTCCTTTCTCCTCTTTAGCAGATATTTGTCAATGTTAGGCTGAAAAGTATCTTTTCAGACTCAAACATGCAAAACTACAATACAGAATAGACTCCTCAAAATTACACAATTTTAAGTCATTATGATTTTTTAGTAATACAAGGTGGTTTTTCTTTCACTAACAGCTATGCTCTCTGTTTAAATCTTATTTGTAAGAATAGTGTGAAATATAAAACTTATGAAATTATTCAAATATTTCAAAGCCCACATAATTACTGCACTGGAAATCTACTCTTCCTGCTCTCAAAGCAAAAGTGGAAAGGTATAGCCAAAAGAATATAATGATTTGTTGTGTGTGTTTTACTGAAGGTAGCATTTGCTAACCCCATGAGCAGCATGTCAACAGCACCCCAAAGCAAGAACATGGTCAGACTTACTGCTGCTTACCACCATTGAAACATATTTGAACACAAAATGGATATTATGGCTCTAAAAAACTGCTCTTAACAACTGATGTGAAATATTTTTGTTACTTTTTTCTCATTTAGCTATCCTTGATGTGCCATTCCTGTTTCTGATGGAAACATCACCTACTGCTGTCAGCTAACCCAATCTGCTCCCCTTGTATGAAAGCACACTTTGTGGCCAGATCCTAAGCTGGCTCAAAATGATGTTGCTGCCTTGATTTCACAAAAATCACGTTGTGAAGCTGAACCTGAGATACCTACTTTGAAATCTTCCCCTCTTGCCCTCTTTATCATTCTGAGACTGAGGAAATCAATAGAAAGCACTTTTCTTTGGCTGAATCTGGTTTTGTATGTGTCTTTGCAGAAGCTATAATCCTTCACAGACTTAAAATAACTTGTCCAACAGATTAGCCTCCCTGATGTGACTACCTCATCAAACCACCTTATGCCACCATCTTTGTTTCCTCTGTTCTTGCAGTGTATAGGCTGGGGGTGCATACCTCGGTACAGTTTGTTTTCAAAATGAGGGAGGACTGAAACACACAAAAAGAGGTTAGGAATAAGCAGTGCTGTCATCTGGTGGCGAAATTCTTACCACTTTAAACAAATTGATTGAGCTTTTCAACCAATGAGTTTCATTTTTTTGAGGAAGTTGATGTAGCCCCCTTGGCATAGAGTCACATGTCTTTCATATAGAAATAAGCAAAACCATCGGTTTTATCCAAAATTGCTAACCCTTTTAAACTGTTTTTTTGAAGAAGAATAGCACACCAGAGATAGGCTCATTGGCTTACTGTATTCAGTTTTTTTCTTCTTTAGCTTGTGATGCCAAAACATGACAAAGTTATTGGAAAGCATGTTATAAATATTATTATTAGTGAGCAAATGCTGCTTGTCCAATGGAATGAAGAAGTGAGGACAAAAAGACATACCCCTCCCCCAGAAACATCAGTATACTCAAACGCCAAAGTACTATTCTCCCCTTTTGTAATTTTACCACCGGTACTTTTTCCGTATCATGTTTGATGTTCATATCCTTACATATAAGGAAAATATACTTTTTAGATCTAGCTTCCAGGATTGTTTTGCTGTCTGTAACTGAACAGGAGGAATATTACTGTCATCATTGCTTCTCAAATTATACAGTGTCTGCTCACCTGGGAAACTAGAAAAAAATGTGTAGGAAGCAGTGAGAATCTTGTTACTTCACACTTGCTCTTCATACTTTTTAAGGCTGACCTTTCTGAGTTCTTTTAACCTTTAGAGTGAGATACAAGTGAGAAAATTATGTTGTCACATAAACCAATTAGAAATCAAAGAACAAACCAGATTTTTTTAAAACTGTTCAGGGCTTTACTAAAGTAGTCATCACATGAGTGTACTTTCTTCTTTTGGTTCATTCATTCTGACTTGACCTTCTCATCTACACATAAAGGTGGTACACTACCTATTGTTTCTCTCCAATGTTTGATCTCTTTTCCAAACTTTACCTATAGATAACAAAATAGACTACATGGATCTTCATATTGCAGTCATCTTTTGTTCCTTCTAAGCACTTTCATCTGACTTAAATTGTTAAAAATGCTGAGGTTAAAATAAAAACTTTAATGGCTGCAAGCATTTTCATTATTCCCAATACCTGTATCATGTCTGCAAAACATTCCCAGTCCCTATATCAGCCTGTTTTATATGAATTCTATATTTCAGAGTAGATTTTGTTCTGATGCATGGTATTTGTCTTGAATCTGAATAAAATACATAATTCTAATTAAAGATTTCCCATGCTGCTATAACTGTAATTTGTATGAATCTGTGTTAGTTGTTGCAGTTGGCAAGTACGGAAGATCTTTTAATGCTGCAGGGTTTTTTTCTTCTGCAAGAACTGAGCAAACTGTACTGATGGAAGTTCATTAGCAGAAGATTTTTAACTAAAGCCCAGATTATTTGCATAACTTCTGGAGATAGAGACAAGTAGCTAAGTAAAGGTATCAGGACCTAGTTCTTTAAGCATAGCTAGCCATACAGAAAAGTTTCTTTCAATTCTTTAGATACAAGAGTCACATTCACTGTCCTGTAATAACACCAACAATAAAGAGGAATTGGAACATTAAAGATTTATTTTATTCAGAGATGTCATGAATCAGTGAGAGTGTGGACAAGGTCACTGTGTGGAGTCAAAGTGAGGATATTAGCTAGGGTTTTATAATTTGATTGTGGTCTATACTTATGCTTGTGTGGCCTATTAACTGTAGTGGTTGGTTTTATTCAGTTTAGATTTTCAGTTTCAACTTGAACTTAAATCAAAGGGATAGTTTTTGTGAAAATACTTCCCGTAGTTTGCTTTGCTTAACTTTATAGGCTGTTTTTACAGTGCAATGTTTAAAACTTGAGTCTTTCCTGCCAGTGAAGACCACAAAGTCATTGAGACTCATTGTTATTTTAAAACATGACAAGCTGGCCTTAAGACCTTAGGGATCCTTTCTTCAGAAGTCAAGCTGGTGATGGATAAGGAGCCATCAGAGCTGTGTGTATCTTAACTGCAGGAGTTCAATTAAGAAGCCAAGAGTGTCTCAGGTGTAGCAGCACAAATAGAAGTGCTTGCTTTTGATAACGTCTCTGTAGCTGCACAGTGCAGGTAGTTGGCTTCCCCCAACTCATTTCTGATTGCACAAGGAGGTTAGCACAGAGGAATACCTGAAAGGACTGAGCTCCATCAGTGTTCAGTGAGTGCTAGAGAATGCCACAATGGGGAAATGCTATCAAAATTCCTGTGTCTGCATGGGGAATTGACAGGAAATGGCTAGCTGTAAGATCTAGCCTCTGACAGCCACAGCCATGAGAGCTCCGCTGCCTTTTTCTCCCTGAGAGAAATGCTGTTCTGCCGTCTATTCTGTGCAGACAGAGTTTTCTCATCCAGCACCAGTTTCTGCACTCTGTTCTGCATTTTTTTGCTCCCACATTCCTCTTGCTTGGCATAATGTTTGGCAGTGTGATGGAGAATTTCCAATTGCTTCCATCCTACCCTACACTTAACAATTATCAGCTATTTTTAGACACTGAGATACCAAAATACAGAAGCAGCAGTCATTGTTGAAGACATGGTCTTTGTCAAAGGACTTTAAAATATTTCTTCTTCAGTCTCTTCACCCTTGAAAGAACATTCACAAGCTCCTGATGAATACAATGTCAAAGGTTAAATAAGATGAAAAATAGTGCATTAGAGTCACATGAGAATTTTTTCTTAACTTGAAAGCCACTGTAAGGCATCTACTAAACACAGCTGTGAGTTGCCAGACTAGATGTCTTTTGCTTTGTATTCTTTCTTCATGCATATTAATGGAGCAGGTCTCGTCTAGTCAGATTAAAGTTCCTATAAGAAAAATATTCACATTTAAAAATTAATTACAGTGTTTAGTTTAAGTAATTAATTGACATAATCACACACTCTTTCATAACCTAAACATTAAAGTGAATAGCTACATTATTTGGTGATAGTTTTTAAGATAGAACAGAAGCATATAATTACTAAATTAAAGTGAAATTTCATTTTATTATTAAATAATTTCACAAATATGCTTTCCTCAGATTTTCATAGAAAGAGCAGGACAAACAAACAACTGATGTTCATTTATTAACAGAAGTTAGAAAGGATTAATTCATCAGTAAAAATGCTTTTTTCCTAACCCTTAAAATCTATTTTAAAGCCCTCAGAAATAGAGCTAAAATAATCTGTGTTGTGACTGTGTTTCTTATCTTAAAATGGAAATAGACTTTTTTGGAACTTACAGAACATTTTAATAATTGAAATGTTCATAATTAGATGCTTATTTTCTGGTACAGTGGCTGAAAAGAACATGAAGCCCCATAACTCAAACAGTTTCAAAGGTGTGTTTTGTTCAGGACTAATGATGAAAGATGTGATCCCATCAGAGTGAGAAACTTTACTTCAGAAGTTATTGAAAACACTGGAACAAATTGGTATCCCATATAAATGGCAAATTGTATTGAAGTCTATTGAGTTTGTCCAGTATACTATGACCATATTTAAGTAGAGGGTTAAATAATTATTAAATACTGAGTGAATTTTCATCAAAGAAAAAGTTGCAATTATAATAGTCTGATTTCAGATGCAAAAATCCATAAAATTGAAACACAGAAAGGGTTATTAGACCGCTAATTCAAATTCCTCTGAAATTGCAAACTTTGTATTCCATTTATTTTTTATTCTAGTACTCAGCTTTGAATCCAAGAATGTTTGTGATAAATGTGTATCTTGGATTTGGCTCCCTTACATCTCTTTCAGAAAGTCATTGACCCTTAGTTTGAAAAAAAACAGCAGTTAGACCATTTCATTTTCAGCATTTCACTGTTTATTCACATCATTTCCAATATGAGCTTGTCTAACATTATCCTGTGGCCATCAACTCTTGCCACGCTTCCTGTGCTAGCTGAAAGACCCTGCCACATTCAGCATTTCACAGAAATTTCAGTTTCCAATTTGACAACAAGAATATAGCTGAGTTTCTTTAAACTTCCACTGAAACACCCTTTTCTTGGCCTTCAATTACTTCTATAGTTCTTTTCTGCATCCTTTCAAATCTTTCAATAGTGTTTTAAAAATGTTTAGGGTAGAAATATTTTTAGGATTCCATTATTGATCTCTCTTGAGCCATAAATAAAAGCAGAGTAAAGCCAGGTTCTTATTCACTACTTTCTTTATGCTATTTTCTCTTTCTTGCTATAGCATTATCGGTACGCTCCTGCTGAGTTGATGGTTTGTTACAAATTCTTAACAGAATTATTGCTTCTACTGTTTTCTCCATTCAATTTTCTGCAGTGCTGCATCCTGTATTTCTTTCTACAACATATATAGATGTGTATTTGGCTGAATAAGAACACATCTTATTTCAGTGGGATCACTACTCTAAAAATATTTATCCTCTTAATTGGTTTAATTTTTCATTAGTCCCAGATCACTGCTGGAAATATTGAGTAGTATAAGACTGAAGAGCCCCTCTTTTTGATGCTGAGCTTTTGCTGATTACTTTCTTACGCATGTTCGTTAGCTAATTCTTAATCCAGTTTAAAAATGCTGTATTGATATTGTATAGTGCTAAAATTTTAATTAGAATATTGAATGATATTAAGCCAAAAGGCATGCAAAAGTTAGAGTCTATTATACCTACGTCTTTACCTTTGGCAACCTAACTCGAAATCTCATCAAAGAGCAGAAGTAGATTTGTTTGACAAGTCTTATTTTGCACACAACTATGTTGATTAACATTAATTATATTCCTACCTCTTAATAATTAATTAGTTGAATAACTTTTTAGTTTTTTTATTATTTCTGCCAAGGCTGATGCTCTGTTAAGCAGCTTGGGAGTACAGGTATCACCTACTTGCCCTTAATGTAATACAAATACAAGATGTAGCACTGCTACTAACTGGAATATCATTGACATTGTTCATTGTCTCCTTTAGGTGCCCTAGGTATGCTTTCTTTCATATGTCTAGAATGCTAGGTATTCTTTTATTAATGGAATATATATATATAAATCTCATCAGCAAATGTGGAAGTAAAATAGTTTATGTAAATAAACTACTGAAGATCTAGTTATGCCATTGTGCAATATATTAGAAGTGAAAGTAAAATGAGTGTGAATGTGGGAAAAGATGTTACACAACTCTACCACAGTTTTGCAACTTGATGTGTGCTCAAATTAGAAAAAGAGATTGAAGAAGTTTGAGTATGCATATGTAATTCTGAAAGGCTGTTATGCTCTTGTTTGCACAACTGACTTGTCAGTGAGTTATAAAATAGAAAAAGGTACAGTCAATTACATGTGCATTAGGATATTTTTGGATTACAGAATCCATCTGTCATGGGTTCAGCAGCAGCAGTCAGTTTTCTCCTTTAAGTAGTAGCTGGTGCAGCACTGTGTTTTGGATTATCGGCTTGGGAACAGTGCTGATAACACCAGTGTTTATAGTTGTGGCTTGGAGTGTTTAGGCTGGCAGAGGACTTTTGGAGTTTCATGCTCTACCAGGGAGGAGGGGATCCGGGAAGAAGCCAGGAGGAAGGAGAGACAGGGCACCTGACCAAAACTGACCAAAGAGGTATTCCATACCACTGCACATCATGTCCAGGATGTAGAAATGGAGAGGACAGAGACTCAGAAAGATGGTGGTGCAGGGGGGTGTGCACACCATGGCCGGGATTTGGTATGAGGTGATGGGGTGCACTGTGTAGTCGAGCTTGGTATCAGGTGATGGGGGGGGCACTG